>VWZY01009511.1:968961-982376 GCA_013399075.1 Chloroceryle aenea
AAAAAAGAGGAGGAAAAGGAGGATTTGATCTTTGGCAGGCACAAGAACAAGATGATTTAAATAAGCCATGCTTTGAGGTTAGGATGGAAACCAGGAGATTTCTAAGTGCTGGCTTTTAACAAAGCATCCCAATACAGGCAACTGACACAAAGGCTTGGTGTGATTTTAAGATTGGAACTGTTCAAAAATGGACAGCACAAAGCAGTTGCTTTCATTAAAAGGACACTTGGACTTCCAACCCTGAAGATCCCTCAGAAGTCTGTTGCTCTCAAGCTAGAACTATGAGTCTTGAGTCAGACAACCAAAAAATAACCACACTGCAAGCTACCAATGACAAAAACTGGGGTTTAAGTACCAGGGCTAGCATCTCCCAGGAACTGAGCAAGGGCAAGGGCTGAGCAAGAATCCAGTTCTCCCAGCAGCACTGCCTATGCCCAAGGCGATGCAATCTTCCCTGGGAAACACTTTCCTTTTTCTCTCCAGGTCAAGCAATATAAAACCAAAGTCTAAAAATGCAAAACATCAGGTGGCCTTAATATCTTTTGGGTATCACTGTACATCTTAAATTTGACTTTGTGATCGCCACCTTGAAGGTGATCAAGCCGCAAGACCCAGGTAGGGGGGTATGTAAGAAAAATCCAAACAACATCATCAGAGCTATTGCTTTTTGCTCTAAGGACAGAGGGAGAGTCAGCTGCACTTCCTCCACCCTGAGTGTTCCCGTGGCCAGCTGGAGACCTAAGAAATAGTAAACACTGGGCAACAATGAATCCAGAGATGAAATCAAGTTAATAAAACTTCCAGGATTTTAAAGCAGAAAATATGTTAAGCTTTAAACTATTAATTAACTTTAAGTTAATGTGCTAATTAATTAAATTATGGCACATGAACAAAGAACATACATAAATGTTAAAAAGCTTATGCTCCTATTTTCTTTTCAGGTCAAATTATGGCTTCCTACCCATAAGGATGGGATTTATTTTTTTTTTTAAACACAGAAATCCACTTAACTCCACAATACAAGTTACAAAACTGTGCAGTTACTACAAGGTTAAGTTTATGCTAAAACTTTGACATCCCTGAAACCCTCTGTTCACCATCCAAAAGAGCACCTACATTTTGCCCTGCCTCTGATTCTGGCCCTGCCCCATGAGAAGACTCCACAGCTGCTTTGAAAGGAAGACACAGACACACTCTTGGAGGACATACCCGCAAGGATTATTATTCTTTAGAAGGTACAAGGTACAGATTGTCTAAGAAGGGATTATACAAGGACAGCACGGCTAGTCCCTTTGCCCTCCCTCCCTGAAATTTCACTCAAATAAAGCATATTAAGTGTAACTGTATCATATCAACCTGTGAAGAATCTAAAACATCAAGAGATCACCTATGTGATGACAGTTAAAACATAGAATGCACATTTCTTTAATTATTTAAGGTTAATTCTACAAAACATCTGTGCACACTAATTAGGAAGCCAGGTAAACTAGTTGCTATAATCTCCATACTGTCCCAGGTAAAACCATTTGCAGTCTCTGAGTGTACAGCCGATTCCTACACGATGCCACAGCCTGCTGGACAGATGTACCCTCAGACCCCTCCCCAGGAGCCAATTTTGAAAACTCATACGGCATGAAATTAGCCCAGGCGTGCTCTCCTTAAACCTGAAACCTTGCAATAAGACCAGCTACAGGTAGGGGAATATTACAACCCACTGTGAGCAAATCCCTGCTTCACTGGTTTTACCTCTGTAGACACATGCCCCATATTTTCCCAATTAGGTTGGCTAGATGCTTTCCACTGGTGTTGCAATAGGAATTACAGACATCTTTGCATGGCATCTCCCACTGCTTGTTTTTACTTTTCCTTCTTTGAAGTGCCACTGGTTATTTATGACCCTCTCAGGGACTCAAAAGACTTTCCCTCCATAGAGGCCTCTCTACATGTAAACTGAAGTCTGTTCCTAGCAACAGATTATTGTTACTCATGTGTTCAGCCGAGCCAACATCGTGAACAGAAACAGCAGATTTTTATCTTTCGTGAACTAGTCCAAAGGAAGTAGAGCTCCACAATGCAGACCAACTGAAGACCCTTTTCTTTCTGTGTTATTAACAAAGACCTTGGTTTATTTTACCTTCAGAAAGAAGCAGAGTAACATTCACAAGTGCAAGTCTTGAGCCTTGCAAAGTACAGATGAGCCACCTTCTTTTGGCAAAGTATTCTCCTGTAAGTCTGGCACAGCCTCCCTAAAGGTAAATTGCTGGGACCCAAATCACAATGATATGACCTGCAGAATTATCACAGAAATTCTCTTGCATCAAGTTGGTCTGATTTTTTTTATTTTTTACAATATCTTCTTTTCCCCTCACTTTCAACATACTTCTGCCTCTGTTAAGTTAGAGAAGTTCACACAAACACTTAAGTTTGATGGTCATGCTTTCTCCTGAAGGCTTCATTTACAAGGGTTTCACCATTTCTTTTGCACCCAGTGTCAGGAGCAGGGAGGAAGATCTGTATAAAGCACGCATTTTCCAAGATCTTTGCACTAAAATGATCTTTTTTCTTAAGGTCCTACTCCAGACTGAAGTTTGTCCCTTTGACAATTAAAATGCTTGCCAACACTGCTCTTGTGGGTGATCTCAGGCTGCATACATGTCCACAGCTAGAATGAGATCACACAGAAAACATGCCTATCCCCCTCCCTTTGAAGGCAGATCCTCAGGTAGCAAAACCCAGGACAGCACCATTGACAGATCTACCGTGACTTCCCCACTGGAGGAGCTGACAACTTCTGTCAGACAGAAAAAAATAAGTATTTGTCATCATCCAGTAAGCAATAATGGCACATCCTCTGCACTTCCCTGGAGAAAGAAATGGGCTTCCATTAGGTTTCCATCTCTTTGAAGGTGATAGGGAAAAGAGGCTACAAGATCCTACATAATACCCTACAGCAGACAGATGGGTATCAGCCAGTCTTTTAATAAGTGGTATTAAGAGTATGTGGCATTAGAAAGAGTCAGCACTGCCTAGGATAATGCTGAAAACAAGTCTGGCCTTGGATTTTCCTAAACTATCAGCAGCTGGAGATGAAGGAATCAAAAAGGGAAAAGCCTGGAAAAGGCTGAACAACTCTGCTCAGAAAGAGCCATGCGCAGAAAGCATTGGATCTGCAAGAGATACAGAGACGGACACAAAGACCAATTGCCACAGAAATAAGTCTTGCCTCGGGAGAACTGACACACTGAAACTACATGCACAAGTAAGGAGTCCTCCAAAGAGTAAGAGCTGCAAGACCAAGACTTCTCTTATTAGTTTATTTATGACAACCAGCAGCAGTACATTTTTGTTATCCAGGGACTTCCCAGTGATCTATTTATAATTTTGAAAACACGCCAGGACAAGCATATGAGTACACAAAAAGCCACACCACTTTTTAAGGCCAGCAAATGCTGCTGGTTTGTCTTTGATTTACACATCAGTAATACTTCCTGTTACAGAAGCATAATGGATCTTCTCATTTTCTCATTGCTTTAGTCTAAACAACTACACAGTGTGAAAACTGCACAACCTCTATGCTCTTATTAACACACACACACATGCTTTTATGAACAGGGCTAAGCATTGCTGACACACTCATGGAAGCTGACCCGTGGAAATGCACGATGTATTTGGTTGCCATCAGAATAAGAGCCTATCCCATGTTGATCTATTCCCAAGTGAAAAAGCAGTGTTAAAGCATACTGACTGAAGTTGGAGGAAACAATCCATTTTCAACTGGTTTCCAAGTTTTCTCACATCAAAACAAGAACCGCTCAGAACTCAAAATGACAGTTGTTAAAGTAAAAAGGCTCAAAAGGCTGGTGCTGTGTCCCTCAATCATCCCACGGGACACTGCTGTGCAGGAAGCCAAAAATACTACAGGGACTTCAAGGCTTCATCAAAGCCAAGGGTTGAACAACAATTCAATCTCCAAAAGTGCATCCCAGCCCAAGTCCACCTGTGTAACACCCAGAAGCCTCCCGGTGACGTGCACAAAGCCACGTCATTTATATGGTGTGCTGCTGCAAGGCCAGAATGGAAAAGCTTTCCCAAAGCAGGGGTGGTTCGCACACTTCCCTGCCGCCCACACACCAGCGCTGCCGCTGCCCCAAGGCCACTGCCCACGGGTAACAGGGGTGCAGGGAAGGGTTATCAGGGAAACAACATGAGAAGCACAGGCCAGCTCCAGACCCACACACCATCTGGGAACTACATCAGGCCACAAACACCACCCCTTCCTACCCGCTCATTAATGAGGAAAGCGTGCAACAAGATGATAACCACTGTCATTTCACTCCTACAAGGCCGTCCCCATTTTCACACAAAAGCTGCCCCTGTCTGACCCCCTTGCCCTGGCCACCTGGGCTCAGGTGAGGCCAGTAGCCAGGCACAGCACTGGATAGCCGTGCTCCGCCTGGCCTCCTTTGGGCAAGGGGAGAGTGCAGCTGGGCCGCGGCAGGCAGACCTCTGACCTTTAGGTGTGGTTCCCACCACAAAAGCAAAAGGGCTGCACACATCCATCACACCCCCTTCCTCCCAGCCCATCACAGCCCCTTCCTCCCAGCACCTCTTGGCCCAGAGTCAGTTTTTACACTTGAGAAGGGAAGGGAATGGGAGAGAATCTCCTGCAATCTCAGAGCAAGTCTGACACAGGGACTGCCTGATCAGAATAAACTGGACAATGCTGCCTGCTTTAACCAAGCAAGAAATATTGCAAGAAATTCTTTTTTGTTTTGCACAAATGTTTCTTCCTTTCCCCTGGATGGCAATTGAAATTCTTTGGTCTGTGTTTTAATGGAGACTCACAGCCATTAACACTGGAGCCACTTTCCATGGTGTAAAATGTATTTAAATAGCAGTCTATAATAACTACACCTGCTTCATATTAATGACATGATATTAAAGAGAATCAGGCGCCTAGTAATAGTCTACCTTTGAAGGAATACAAATGTTTCCTTTCCTAATTCCCTTTCCCCAAATAAAGGAAACAGTCAGATGGTTAAAAAACAGATTATTCTTTTGAGTGAAGCTTGCCTAAGCAATAAAAGGCCTGGAGTTTCTCAATTAAGTTTCTTTTTCGATTCATTTCTCAATTAAATCATAAGGCTGTTCTTGTTCAGAAAGATCTTCCAGAGGCAGCAATCGGCGCCTTCAGGAAATTAAGAAAATGGAAAGGTAGAGATAGGGGTAATCTAAATGCAGTTTTCACTAAAGTGGGGACTTTTCCTTACCGAGCAAAATCACTGGAAGCAGCAGTGCAATGTTTGCACAACAGATCTTCATAGACAGAGCCACTGACGGTGTCGGGAAAGGGGAGAAAAGTGAAATGCAATATGTATTTGGGAGCCAAAACAGAAAGGGCACATCTCATGCTAAACCTATCTACTTTGGCAGTATTCCTGTAGGGATCATGGAATTGTTTTCATCACTAAATATAGCAGAGAAAAGGAATCTACTGCAAGTAGCTCTCTCCAGCAGCACTTGCTGTTTTACACAGGCAGAAGGAAAACACAAAAGAGACTTGTCAAGCAAATGGCAAATGAAGCTTGCCAGATCTGAAGGGCAAATTACAATTTAAATGATAGGTCCTAGCCTGACAGCTGTGAATTCATCAGCTTCTCTCTCAAGCATGTCCAACTGAGGCTACAGCAATGCAAACTACCACTCTTCCCCTAGTACACCTCTGCTCTGTCCTGGAGTAGCCACCGCACCAAAGAGCAACTTTTTCACATCCATACAATTCTTCCAGCTGAAAATACCCCCCAAAGTGCTAATCTCATGCTTGTTTGTCTGGTTTTACACCTTTTGTCCCATATACTTCCAAGTTCGTGCACAAAGCAGCCTTTCTACAAGCACAGCCTGCATGTTCACATGTCCGTGCTGCTTTTGCACACGTGAAAAGCACCTTTCAGTGGTGGTGTCTCTCATGCTATGCAGGACTCTCCACTGTGGGAGAAAACCAGTGCTTTGCTCAGTAGAGCCTCTGCACTGCACTAATTCATAAAGCACTTCTGTTTACTGCTCAAGACAAATAAAATGTCTTTCTCTTTGCTTTCAAAGAATTCGTTGCTTTAGGGAAAAAAGCAAAAACAAACCACAAACCTAAATCTTTGCATTCTAGTATAATTTTAAGCCTGCAGAATAACTTTTCTTAAGCAGTGAAAACCAGGCCAAACACTGTTATTCTTACCAGCACTTTTGCCAGAGAGAAACCAAACTGCACACAGATAACCCAAGAGAAAGAGTAAGCAGTAAGCCGCGGGAAGAAACTCTTCTCACTACACAAAATTGAAAAAAAAAAAGACAACTGCAATTGCAAAGCCAAGGACTCCAAACCAGAAATCGCCCAGACTAAAGGATGCCTTACTTATTTAATGCATTCCCTTTCTGCATATGTAGGGTGACAGTCTCCTCACCAGTGTGTGAATCAAAGAGCTGCCCACGCTGCTTCCTTGAGAATTTCTTGCAATGGAAACAAACCAGGACGAATGCCTGTGAGTCCCATGCATCTCCCTCGCTGAAAGGCAGCAATATTACTAACACAAAAGTTACTTCTAGGCAAGTTCAGTCAAGCAAGGCAGACCGTGCGTTGCACAAGCAGAGCTGCCCTACCATCCTCTCCGGGCCAGGCAGGCGCAGGAGGCCACAGCCCAGCAGGTGAGGTAAGCAGAGAGCCACGACTGGCTGCCCGAGCCAACTCGGCCCACGGAGGCATGTTTCTGTACAGTCTGCAGAGACGTGCCTCTCGGAGTCACCAGCCAGAACGAAACTCCAACAAGGAGATGGCGTGTGACTGCCAGCCCGAGTCCTTGGAACAGGATATGCTTCGATTTCCTTGCATTCCACGCACTGCCTTTCAGTACAGTAAACTCCTGGACTAGCTTTTTGGAGTATCTTTGCAAGAAGAAACATGTTCAGAGTCCCAAGCTTTTCACAGATGAAGGTTTCACTCATGAATGGTATCTATAAAGCCGTTCCAATTTTAGCTACAACTGCTCTGGAGGAACACTGCTCACACCTACATTGCACAAGTATCTGCTTCCTTCTCCTCAGGAATTGCTGAGGTGCCCTGGGCACTTAACTGGGAAGAAAATTCAGATTTTTTACTCCTCCAAAATGAAGCCGACTCTGCATTTGCTTCCCTTTTACAATAACAACCTCTGCTTTCTCCATCCCAGGGGTATTTCATCACCAACATCCCGCCCAGTTCTGCGTAAGAAACAACACTGCAAACAATATAGCAAACATTTTTTTTCTTTTTAAAGAAAACAAACAAAAAAGAAAGAAACAAACAACCCTAAACCTGTCAGTCTGCTAACTGTAAAATTACTTGTTACAATCCAAGGGGTTGATGAAGCAGGTTGACAATACCAGGAAATACCCGGAATTGATCTTCAAAGTTTATTTCTGGAGACTGGCTTTTCTCCCAGCTCTTATTTAATAGTTTGCTCTTTCCCTCCTCTCCCAACTTGTTCTCTCTGGTTTCAAATTGCAATTTGTTTCACCTCTTAGAGCTCACCCACGGACCCCCTAAGCAGTACTTCGGAAACCAAATCCTGTCTCAGACAACACATTCTTTCTATTTCAAGGCTGTCGTATTCTTTCTCACACAATCAAAAAAGATAGGAGAACACTCTGGTATTTGTCTGAAATCAGAAGTGCACAGCATCTACTTAACACTCCGTACTTGCCTGTACTTCATATCTTTGCTATACAAGCAAATTCCATCAACAAATTCTCCCCCTGGACACTCAGCTCATTTAGCGAAGGAAGCCTTTCTGATGTAAACTAGTTCTCCACAGAGCTGAAATGTTACCCCTATCCTACCTGGTTTACCTGTGCAGATAAATAAGGCTTTTTCCAGAAGAGTTAGTGATTATTTTTTTCCAGGCCACTAAACAACACAGGGGCAGCAGCAAAACTTCAGAATAGACCAGGTCGCAGCTTTGGCTCCAAAGCTCCTCAAGCTTTGCATTTAGAGAGGCATTGCAAGGTTTAGATTTGTCAGGTTAAATAGTTTCTGCACATCATCTAAACACCACTGAATAATCACACTTCAAGGTTCGCACATCAGGAGCACACACACAATCATCTGCATCAGCCCAGTGGATACACAGTAATTCAAGTGGGTGTCTGAATTATGAATTTTTGGAAGAGAAAGGACAAGGAAAGGAGGACGAGTAACAGCCTATATAATTTTGCAAAAAGTTTTCACAAAAAGGAAACGAGTACCTACCTGGTGCTGTCCACCACCGAGCACCAGGCAGCTGGTCTCACCCCGGGGAGGGCAACAGAGTTCAGGGCAGGTGAGAAGAGCACACCTCTGGGAGCCTGCAGTCCTCCACATCACTTCCACCTCGGCCACTAACCTGATGTGCGTCCTTGGAAAAACCACTCTGCAAATCCCCTTCGGCCTCTTATTTATAGCAGAAGATTGTCTGGTGCTGTGGGTCCCGCCTGAAGCTTTTCTGAATCCAGTGTTTGACCAGGGGAAGAGGAATGCTTTGAACTAGACACTGCTGCCTGCTCTTGGGTCTCAGGTAAAGCCCTCCAGGCACAGCACCACACAACCTGCACAGTCACCAAGCCTGGCAGAAATGAGGACACTGGGAGCCCTCCTAGAATCTCTGCTGGGAAGTGAGACACTTTGGCTGAGATTCAGCCAGCTCCCCTGACATTAAACAGCGACAAGAGAGATGCTTCCAAGTGCAATCATTGTTTGAACTCTGCAGAAACAATAGAGAGCAACAGGCACTATTACGGCAGCTCATCCAATGTATTTTTAGATGTCCAATGCAGCACAGATGAATCATGGCCCAAAAGTGTTTGCTCCTCTCTATTGGCTATGAAGGGAGCCTGGACAACCGGGTCTCACGTGGTCAGTTGTGTTATAGTTTGGCAAGATGAATTTCACCCTTTTAAATTGGGGGAAAGGAATTAATCAAAGAAGCATCCCCCTCACTTTACACAAGTGAGAAAGTGTATCTCCACCAGACACATGGTGAAAGTGCTCTGTGCTTCCCTCCCTCATAAGCATCTTGCAGTAAGACAGTATGCAACCATCTTCATGGAGAGGGCTGAGCTGTGCTGGAAGAGCTTCCTTTGGTCACTGAACTTGAAGCTTTCATCAAATAGTCCTATAACCAATGCTCCACATCACTCACTACACCAGAGCCTCCAACAAGCAGGACATTCTGCTTGTGGGGCAGCTTTCTTTTCTCTCCCTGCATCATTCAGATGGTTATTAACAACAAAACCCAATCCAACACAAAACAGAGGTCTCACTAATGCAAGCTGAAACAAATCAGGTCATTTGCCACAGACCAATGGCACATTCAGCAGCATATGCACTTCTCTCTCTGCCTCACCCGTTCACTGCATCATTCACCAACTTCTTGCCTTTCTCCTGGCAACCAACAGGCCAAAAGATTCAGCAAGCAAAACTTTTTCCTGTAAATTCCACATTTCAACCTCCTCCCTATACTTACACAAAAGTAATTACGAGTGCTTTGTTTTCCATTTCATTGTCATTTCCTCTGATAGAACTTGCAGCCTGAGTCTTAAAGCTCAAATAATTAACATTATTTTATTCTCTTCTTCCCCATCCCTGGCCACAAACAGTATTGCTTGTATCAGGGTCAGCAACTCCTTAAAAACCTCTCAAGCCAATCTGTGCAGCTGCATTGTGTCAGGAGTTATCAGCAGACTGCAGGAAGGTTAGAAAGCAAACATGCCTCCCTACGAGAGACCAGAGACCAAAGTAAAGCCCAGAGTCAAAGCTCTGCCCCATTTTCCCTCCTGTGGGGAGATAACAGCCTGTTCTGCACCAGCCCTTTTCCCAGCACAGCTTTCTACTCCCTTCCTGTGGGTACAGCTGAGCCCACAGAAATTTTTGTCCCCAATCCCCTTTTCTGTCCCTGTGTCCAGGCCTTTCGGTATCTCCAGAGAAGCAGCTTGCTTCATCTCCTGCTGTGAACACTGCGGTTTAAGTGATACACAGAGGTTGTCTTTGTATCCTCACTAATACCAGGACCTGTGTGCAATCCATGAAGGTCGCAGGAAGCCGGCTGGTATCCAGAGACACTGTTTTGCTTTCCCATCTCTACTCTGCCATCCCTTCACAGTCAAAACATTCCAGACATTGAGGTTCTTCCCTCTTTCAACATTATCTCAAGCCAAAATAGGTTCATCCTGCACATCGACCACTTGCTGCTGACACCGTTCATGCTACACGGGACACAAATCAGTCCAGGAAGGGTAGGCAGTCAAATCCACACCCTTGGGTGTAACATACACTGTGTTTTTTGACTCACAGTCCATCGGGTATAGTCTCCTGGGGAAGCTGCAGGTCTTTATGGGAGGGAGGAGGGTGAACATAGCCTGTCCCTTAGCATGGACATACCACTTGGACTCCCGTGAACACACTCACACTCCAGACCAATTCAGCCAAATGAGCTGAAGTAAAAACTCTCCCACACCCAAGCCAGGTCTCAATCCCCACCAATGAGCACAGCCAGTAAAAATCAGATCAACCTGATCTTCCAGTGGTTATGTGGTCTCCTGTCTCAGTTACAAGAGTCTTGCACTCACACTAGACAGAGATGAAACTCAGGCAAAGGAAGATTAGGTGAGAGGTGTATAAAATGTCACCTTCTCTTTAATCACAGCTTATGGATCCAGCCCCGAAGTGTTACTCATACAGGGCTCCACACTCCTCATATATAATCCCACCTCCTAATCCAACTTCTTGTTCAAACAGGCATGTTGCTAGGAGTGGGACTTTGCCATCACTGTCTACATTTCCAGCGTTCCTTTGAGACTGTCTTCTCCCACATCTAAAAGTCCCACAAGAGTTCAAAATAAACCACAGGAAAGCCAGGGCGAGCGTGGCGGCACACACGGCTCATTCCTTCAACATGAGAAACAACACAGCCCACTGCAACCTGCTAGGTGCTGTCCCGTGCTGCCAGAGCACGCAGGGGAAACTTTGGTTGTGGTAAGCAACAGATAAGCATCTCTCTGAACATAGGCAGAAAAAGCATCTCAGCTGGTAGACTTTTAAAACCGGTATTTATTGTGCCCCAGGGAAGAAAGGAAATTGGATAAATGGGCTGAAAGACACAGCTTCACTAGGAAGAGTTTGGATCATCTCTTTGCATCTCTCTATACAAACCCGGCCATTGAGAGTCCGGATCTAGAACAGAGCTGCAGTTGCTAAGAAAACAGCACTGCAAACAGATGTCAGGAGATGATTCATAGAGTAAGGGCATATCCCTGTACTACTGATAAACCAAAATGAATGAGGCTCTTTATACCTGATCTTCCAAGCTGTGCTTCTTCATACCCTCTTTGGGATTTTTTTCTTTAATTCATTTCTATATTCAGATGGCCAAGAAACTGAGCAGAGCTAAATTCACTGCTTATGGAATTAATTACTAGTAAAGGGGTTTTATAACACAATGAACTCAGTAAAAGAGCTAAACCGTGGCCCATTTTTCCCCCAAACAAAGCATTTTTTTTTCCTGAAAGAAGAAACAGCTTTGCCAAAAAACCTAGCAAAAGAAATAATATAAAACTCAGAGTTAAAAACTCCAAAGGAAATGAATAGTAACATTTTTCTTCTTCTCGTTACTTTCCCTTATAACATAAAACTTAAAATTAATGACTAGGGAGATAAAGCATTTTCAACCTATTAGATCATTAGCCAGCAACGCATGCCACTTCTTGAATTACTTCATTGTGCCTGTGCTTAAAATCTTTGCCTGACAAATAAATAAAAAATAGCTAGCACACTACGGGACTGGTCGGGTGCTACTGACACCAACAAAGTTCTCATTTATTTTAATGAGCTTCTGGTCAGATTTTCTTGGAGGTAAAGAAGTCCCTTTGCCCTCCTAAACCATCATGCTCAATTCTTAATAACGTATGATATCAACAGCACTTAAGTTACAGTTTCCCGAGGTTATTTGTAAAGAAGTGTTTAAATAAAGGAACTTTGATATCTGTTTTTATAACTAGAGTAAAAAGGCAATTATCATTCATTATACTTCTTTATGAAGAAGGGCAGAACAAACACCATTTATTGACTTCTGAATACGTGTTTGTTCAGCATCTCACCCAAGGGGGCCCAACCATTGCCACGGTACACATCAGTACAGGGTGACATGTTTATTGCAATCACTGCTGATTTTTCATCAACCCTCCTAACTCCCCCGTGTCACTGCCCATCCCTCTCTGCTTCAGCTCATCCCCACTGCCAGGGCTGGAAGATGCCAGGGCTTCCACCTCCCCTGCCACTGCATGCTCACTCCACACCACCCCATCCCCTCCCGCTATGACATGCCTTCTTCTGCCTTGGAAATCAATTATTTAGGCTGCCCTGATTTCCATGCGAGGTGGCTGCGTGTGTGCCTGTGGGCTGGCGGATACTGTCAGCGCGGGCAGCATTAACAGCTGCCACCACGCTCCTTCTCACAGCTACAAAACCACTCCAGAAGCGGGCAAAGCCCATGACTTGGCTAACCAGGCGCCAGGGGCCACGTGCGTCCCTCCTGCAGGTATTGCATTTCAAACAGAGGTATAAACAGACGCAGCCGCCGCACTACAGTTTTGTCAGCTCGGCCAACAGATGCAATAATTAGTCAAGATCTTGCACATGGCACCTACATCTTTGATCTGGGATGGGAGATAGCCCTGGAAGCTGAGTGGAAAGAAAACATGGGAATGATGGAAAGAGGGGGAGAGGACAAATGGAACACGAAGCATCCTGAAAGAGGAAAGCAGAGGCATGAGGAATACACAGTCACTGAGATTACAAAGGTTGTGAAAAACACTCAAACAAACTTGCTCAGAGTTTTTTTCTCTATTTTGAGTAACTCAGGGAACATGCACCTGCTCTATCTCCCGATTCCTCTGGCAGCTTTCAGGAAAAATAAAGAACAACCCTGTTATGGGGGTGCAAGGGGGGACTGAGCCCAGCACTAGTCATGGAGGTGAAAGGAGGACAGAAAATCTTCCCTTAAATCCATGCACCTGACACAAAGTCAGCACCCAGCTGTAAACCGAGAGCCCCACGTGCTGCATCCCAGGGGCTGCAATAACACAGATCCGTAAGAACAGCTCCGAGAGAAGACAGGAGGCTGACGGAGGTCCCTCAAAAATGGGAGTAACACAGCCCATGTGCAGTAGGAAAGACAGAAACTGTGAGCACTCAGCAGGCAACGTTTTCTCCAGGGCATCAGCAGCAGCGACCTGGCACTGATACTAGAGGCACTGAAGAAATACCGGTACCTCCTGCGGCCCCCGCAGGAAAGTACTGACTCCTTTTCCCTCTGGTGAGAACTTTGAATAACTACGCACCATCAGTTTCCAAACGC
>VWZY01009511.1:983377-1008831 GCA_013399075.1 Chloroceryle aenea
TAACCCGTGCTGGTGCGTGTGCCATGGGATGTCCCGGCCGGAGCACGGGGATGGTCCCCAGCTCCCCACGCACTCACTTCTGCCCTCACCAGGCTTGGTTTTCGTGCTTGGGGTTTCCTGGTGTTTTCTGTCACAGCGTAACCGGGACAGTGCCGCTTATCCCAGCCCCTGGAAACAGCCTGAGGAGGCCCGCGGCACTCTGCGTGTGTCCGTGGGCTTTGGGCAGAGGGTTGGGCTGGAGCTAAGAAAACCTGTGTGTTGATAAGAACCGCTTTCTAGACTGGGAAAATTTGGGCCCACAGGTGATACGGACAAAACAGTTCTGTGTTGTTACAAAACTGTGGCATCCTCAAATCAAACTTAGAAATCAGGAATAGAAACGGGCAAAAACTGGAGACTTCACCAGTGCCCACATGGCCTCTGTACGTCTCCCAGGTCTCGGCTCCCTTCACACGCAGATCCCCACCCAGCACAAGCTACCTTCCCCTCTCTCCCAGGCTTTCCTCAGCTCCAGGGACAGCATCATCTGGCCTTGCCCAGCCAGAACTCTGACAGGGTAAGTGGGGGCAATTATGTGAACATGGAGTAAACTGGGGGTTTTTTTAGAACTTCAGGTGGGTTTCTGGAGAGTGAAGAGGAAGGAATTTCTTATATTGTTTCCATTTGATACTGGATAACTTTTGTCTATAAACTTAAACTGAGAGGATATAAATATTGAGATTTGCTTTATACACACTGAAGTCAGCTGGCTATCCAGCAAAAAAATTTATCTCTCCAAAAGCAGCTTTCTGCCAGTTTCAATACATCGAGTTTCTCTTCAATGTGTGCTGATAAAAAACATCAACCAACTTGAAACATCCCATATTTGAAAATTGAAACTTCCCCTTAGTCAGCATGGATTTACCAAGGGGAAGTCATGCTTGACTGATCGAATAGCTTCTATGACATGGTAACTGGATGGATGGATGGATGGATGCAGTGGATGAAGTACATCNGGAGAACTGGGCAGAGCAGAACCTAATGAGGTTTAACAAGGATAAGTGCAGAGTCCTCCATCTGGGGAAGAAGAATAAATTATACCAGTACAGACTGGGAGGTGATCTTCTGCAGAGCAGCCCTGTGGAGAAGGACTTGGGAGTACTGGTAGACAACAAGTTCTCCATGGAACAGCAATGTGCCCTTGTGGCCAGGAAGGCCAAGGGTATCATGGGATGCATTAAGAAGAGCATGTCCAGCAGATCGAGGGAGGTTCTGCTCCCCCTCTACTCTGCACTGGTGAGACCTCACCTGGAGTATTGTGTCCAGTTCTGGGTTCCCCAGTTCAAGAGAGACAGGGATCTGCTCAAGCGAGTCCAATGGAGGCTACAAGGATGATGAAGGGTCTGGAGCACATGCCTTATGAGGAAAGGCTGAGACACCTGGGGCTCTTTAGTCTGGAGAAGAGAAGACTGAGAGGGGATTTGATAAATGTTTATAAATATATGAGAGCTGAGTGTCAAGAGGAAAGAGACAGCCTCTTCTCACTCTGCCCTGGGATAGGACAAGGGGGAATGGATGTAAGCTGGAGCACAAGAGGTTCCACCTTAACATGAGGAGGAACTTCTTTACTGTAAGGGTCACAGAGCACTGGAACAGGCTGTCCAGAGTGGCTGTGGAGTCTCTGGAGATTTTCAAACCCCACCTGGATGCATTCCTGTGTGACCTGTACTAGATTGTATGATCCTGCTCTGGCAGGGGGGCAGGACTTGAAGATCTCCAAGGTCACTTCCAACCCCTGACACCCTGTGAAGGCTACAAAGCCAAATGTACCTACTTACTTATAAAGCTTCTCTTTATACCCATAGATGTATCTAAAGAAATTCTGACAGATTCAGAGCCCTTGTTTTCTGTAAGGAATTCTTTTCCAGGCAAAAGTGAACCCTGCACTTTCTTGAGTGCTATTTCAGCTTGACCCTGAGAATGTAGTGTGATGTCTTGCAAATGCATCCGTCAAAACTGGTTACAACCTGACTGCCCTGCCTTGGCAAACACCTGCTCCAATTCATGCTACCCTTGCAACCAATTGACCTGTGAGCGCTCTTTGTGTACTTTTTTACTTGATTTATTGAGGATTAATTCATGTTTGTATAGTGACACAGTTGTCTTTGGTACTCCATGGGCACAGCTGAAGGGCTGCATTCAGACTGTGCTGTGGTTTCCCAACTTCTGTGCTATCCTCAAAGGGAAACAGGCATTTCTGACTGGTTTACCAGTCTGGACTGCCAGATTTTGGTCTTGTGTTTAAGGAAGGAGAGCAGAAGACACTATATCAAAGCCAAGTTCTATTACTCTGCTCTATTACAGCAGATCGAGAAGGGCGATTCTGACGCTTTGCTCTGCTCTGGTGAGACCNCGAGTTATTTCAACTCCCCTCTTTATCACTTGAGGCTCTTCCACATGCCACCAAATTCAGCAGAAAAAGTCTCTTTGAGTCTTCACCTTTTTTGTCTTGGAGAACACCAACCCACATTTTCGCTCCATGCTCTTCTTGCTGGCTTAACCCTGCTGTGAATCACACGCCATCTCATCACAATGTACACAGCACCTGCCAGGCTTTGCAAACACAAGCACAGGTCCCAGCCCAAGGTGCTTGTTTTCACTCAAATTATGCATTTCATAAGAGCTTGTAAAGCACTTTGAACATACAACACTAAGTGTTACTAATGCTAAATGGTGTTACTGGGCAGGCATAATGCGAGCAATTAAATAGTAATACCATAAAAAAAAAAAAAGGTGTGGGACACAAAGGTAGAATTAAGTCCTATGTGCCTGCTTTACATCTAGATCTTCCAGCTGGTGATTACTCAGTACAGCCTGACAGCCTGAAAATAAGCTTTTCTCTCATTTTATACAGAGCCTTCCAGCTAGGAACTGCTGAAGCCCTGTGCTCAGACTCCTACCTTGACAGGTGTAGGGATGCTGCCAGTGAGCCAGCAGCAGTGACTGCCAAGGGTCAGTCTTTGTGGAAGGTGAACATCTGGAAGCTGTGTGAGCTCTCACCTACTGTCCACTGGTGTCCAAAATGAGCTGCCTGGATGGATGCACAGGGCACTGGGGAAAATATTTGCAGAGCAGCACTGCAGGCTACAACTGGCAATGGTGAGGGTAATGGTGGTGGGCCTGAGAAGCGCTCACAATTCCGACGTGCTTCCCGAACGAGCGCGTGGTCAGATCAGCAGTGTGTCTTGCCCCAACCTTCCCATGCCACACTGAACAGCAAACTCACAGAGCTGGATGCTGCAGGATGTCTCATGTACAACACATCCAGATATCTCATACTTGCAGGTTCCATGTGGATGAACAGCATGAGCTTCATGGTGGGACATCCCTTCTGTAATACAGGATTTGCACCACTGGATTCCAGCAGTGGAGGGAGATCGAATGCCCCAAGTCCACTGGATAAAGTGTTAACTCTGAAGGATAGTGATGGCTGTGTAAACCAAGTTTGTTTGAATTCTTGGTCATGTTTTCTCTGTAGTCTGCCACAACAAACCTTTGGCCTGGTGACCGTCCTTTTCCTCTGCATACAACTCCCTGTGCTGTGCTGGCACAGTGTGCATGCTGGAGCTGGGAGCCAGATGAGAATTAGCCCAGAAGAATACTTTGTTTTCAGCTGGATTGCTCCCAGGATTTGATAGTGGCATGGACACACAAAGAGGTATGTCAACATGACTGAGGGGGCAGCGGTGTCCAGCACCGAGTCAGAAACACACAGCACAACCTGGAGCTGGGAACAGGAAAATACAGCAAGAGAACAAGGGATCAGTACCGTGCCGGAAACCTCAGCCTCTGTGCCCAGCTGCTCTCTGCTCACCCCATCCCTCGCAGGAGACAGCATTGAGAAAAGGGAGTGAGGGATGAGAGTAGAAACTTACCTGTGGATTTTCCTACCTTCTACCCTGCTGTCACAGCAACACTGAGGAAATAAGGTTGCAGTTTTGCAGACATCATTTTTGGTGGGAGTGCTTTGATGGAGTGTTTGGGTTATGCTCCTTCCATTGCACTGCTGCAGCTCTTTGTGCTGCTCCCCACCTCAGTTATTTTTACCCTGGCTCAGTGCCCAGGCACGACTCACCTTGTCTCCACTGAGGTGCAACTGGAGGAAGTGCTGGCGTAGGAAAGTGTAGCCAGGAGCAGGCAAACAGGGGTCTGCCTAAATCCACAATGCCCTTCAAAAAATGCCCCTGGCCCAGAGCTGCAGCAAGAGTTTCTTTTCAACAACCATGGGCAACTTGTGTGTTAGGGAGATCAAAAAAGAGCAAATAAAGGTTGAATCCATGTAGGCACGTGCAGCATTTGCAAACTATTTTCCTCCGCAAAACATAAAAGGAAATCTCTTACCAAGTTAGAGTGCTCCCTTTGCCTCTCCCATTTAATCTAAACATTCTGTATGACACTGTCCCCAGTAAGACAGCAAGCCAGCAGACCATGTAGGCATGGACACTGCCTTTAACAACTGGCTGTTCCTGCTGAAGTCAGTGGAAACACTTAGATGGTTAAAGTTGCACATGCTTAAATGCTTTGTTAGGTCACGAACTAATTCAAGGACAGAGAAGCAGAGCTCCAAAAGAGAAAATAGGTTAATAACACTGAAGAAACAGTAAGTCTGTAGGAAATCTCCTTCATAATTAGTAAATCTATGCTTCTCAAAGTAAATATCCTCACCTTTTTTCACTTCCCTTTTCCCACTGGTTTTGCCTGTGGTTCCTAGCTAAGGACAGGGCAAACTGAAAACATCTACACTTATAAATTAGTCCCTGAACCTTTTAGCACCATCCAGGAGCCTGCAACCGTGCACTTACATCTTCCTACACAGCACTGCATGGGTGAGACATCTGTCTTAATCCTGAACATGCAGTTTGGTGTGAACTCATGAATTTTTCAGAGCAGAGGCACCGGACATTGCTCATACAGAGGCACAGCCCAGGCTAGTCTCCTGAGGACAGGTACCTGCAATCTGAACTGAGTAGGGCTTATTTTGCTCCATTTAAAATACAGGTGCTGTGCATGAATAAAGGTTTCCAGTCTACCTTTTCCCACCTGCCAAAGTGCACCAGCTCCTTGGTTATAGGTGAGGTGGGTTTATTATGTATACACAACTTCAGATTCCACCTGGAAAATTAAAATTCAAAACTGAGTAGCTCCAGCCCTCAATACCAGGCTGAGGGGAGTCTCTTGGATCACAGCTTTTACTGAGGTACCTCCAACGTGTTCAAGTCCTGCTTCAGGTACTTAAGTGCCTCAGCTCATGCCACTTGAAGCCTTGCATTCCTGATGCACTTAGTGGGCTTGGGAGGGTGTGTTTTAGGAGTCTGCTAAACTCCTGATACGATGGAGTCAAGGTCTTAATGAATCTTTGGGAGTCTGTGCCACCTCGACCCAATCCTATCACTAAACTCAGGCAAGGTTTGGGGTTCAAAATCTCCTTATTTAAACCTAAAAGTTTATTCACTTTTTTCATTTACACTGGTCTGTCTAATAACAATATCTCTTCTGCCTTTAGAGGGTCACTGCTGCAGCACTTGCGCTGCAGTTTCTAAGAGCACAGTAACGAGCCTGCAGTGGAGACCACAACAACCCTCAGCTCATGCTCCAAAGCTGGCTGGTGCCTCCCAAGTGCACTGCATCCCACCAGCAGTTTGGCATCTCAGTTTTGGCTCTATTGTCCAGTAGCTGGGTGAGAGAAACCTGCCAAGAAACTCTCGATTTATCTGAGCATAGCAGAATCTGGAGAAACACAGTGTAGAGGTCAAATGCCAGGTCTGGATTCATGAACCTCTAGGACCTATGAGGAAATAACAGTGGCTGGGCAAGCAGCTTCTATGCAAAATAGCTCCAACAGGCCAATTGAAGCTCCAGGTGCTTGTAAAGCAAAACCAGGCAGTGGAAGACACCCAAGGGCTTAGGATTTTTCATCTGATGGCCTCTCACCCCTGAAGCCATTTCTCAGAGGCTCAGACAAAACCTGCAATAGTTTCACTTGGAGCTGCAACTGGTTTAGTCTGTTGACAGCCTTTCCCTTCCTTGCCACCTCCTTTGTATGGAGAAAGGAAAAGGTCCTTTTTCCATAGCTGGTAGTTCTAGGAGACACCTGAGCTGAGGGCTGCAGAAACACCCCCACCCCTGCCACCCCCCTCGAGCAGCTCTCAGGCAGCAGCAGCAGCAGTTTGATTTGCCTCTGCTTCCACTGTAACACCTACGTGTCTTGGGTGGCTACAGCCCATTTTCAACCGTGATTCAGTGACGAACAAAAAAGCTCTAAAGGGTAGGAAGTGAGGCTAAGGCTTCTTTGGAAGCAGGATTTAGTAATCCCGCTCACCACCTTTAAAAATCAGTGCCCTTGGGCCCCAGCCAGCCCTCAGCTCTGTCAACATCTTTACTGCCAACTTTACTAACAGTCACACAAATGTAAATCTAGTGTGAGAAGAGGATTAAGCCCATTCTGGTTTTAGGGCCTATGAAATGTCTACTGCCCTGCTGCCACTGTGCAGTGATACATAACATCGGAAAGGGGAACTCAGGCTGCTACCGAAGCTTCAACATTTTAAAGGAAAGAATATAATCCCACAAACTTTACCAGCCCGTGAAGTGTATAGGCACAAGAGGTTTCTTCTAAGTCAGAAACTAAAAGCCTGTACCTTGCCAGACGCTGGTTGAAGTACTTTATTTTTTTTTTTCCTGCAAAATAAGATTAGCAACAGCAATTTTCCATGCATTCAAGTTCGGGATTTTGTCTGCGAGGGGATTAAAGCTCAGGCAAACATGAGCCTGCCTGGATACTGCCCTACTCTGTGTACTGCTCTCACTTGGGATGAGACCTGTGCAGGGGGCTATTTAGGAATCCCACTAAAACGATTTTTTCTTCTCTGATGACTCAGTTGGCTCAAATTTGCAAGGAGGACTGAGGGAATTGGATTTATGGTTTCTAAAAACTTCAGTTTGATGGGAATTCCTGACTCCCTTAAGCTGATATTTTCATACATGTGTAAAGATCAGAAGGTTTTCTTTATACTGTAACATTTATGATTGGATTTCAGCTCTTGGGCTGGGAATACATTTTGGTTCCAGGTAATCTTAGGGCATGGCTCAGCTGTCTTAACAGGATCACATTGTAAATACCAGTAAATAATTGTTATTATTATTAACAGTGTAACTCCACTGAGCTGTCAGCAGAAAAACAGCTGAGCTGAATACATATTTCAATTAAAGATGCAGAATTATGCATATTTATGCAGAAGCCTGAAAAGCAGACAATATTGAAAATGTACTTCAGGGCAAGAGATGCAATTAACTTTTCATTACCTTTATTATTTTCTAATTTATCCTGGTTTCTAGCATGAAAGTCTCATTCATTCCTTACCTGTACGAAGTTATCACTGCGTGTAAGATTTTCTGGGTGACTGTGACTTTTTTGGTCACAGGGGATAGGGACTATAATGAGGTATCACACTGACCCTGGAAGGCACAGCTGATAGTGTTTGCCAAAATGGGAACCCATCTCCCTGGCAGACGCTCGCATACACGCTACCTCTCTGCTTCATCTTTCAGTCCTCCCAGTGAAAATCTCTTCCAGATCAGACCACAGTCTGTAGAGATGCCTTGCTTTAGTATTTGGGCAATGATGATATATTTAGTAAACTGTCATGTGTTACAATTTGTGTGGGGACAGCTCCCATGTTTTGAGAAATGTTCGCTGTCCTTCATCGCCTGGAGTCTCTAAATTGCTCTTTCATTGACACACTGCTCTATTTTAAAAGCAGCAATAGGGGCCATGTCTTCTCCCTTAAACCTGCTGTGAGGATCTTGAGCTGCCAAACACTTGTGCAGCAGCACAGCAGGTTTCTAGCCAAGTCTTCTGAGCAAACGATTTGGTATTTATTTGTAAACAGTTTCCTGAAACCAAGGGCAATGTGTGAAAATAAGATGTTTTTGTGTTTTCTGACTGTGTGACAGACTGCCCCTTGAAGCGTGGCCCCACACCCCCAGCGGTATCACCCTCCCTGTGACAGGCCCAGCTATTTTTGGCCGTCAAGGCTCCAGTGCCAGGCACTGGGGGATCTTCTGCTTCCTGAGAGCACATGTACCACTATCCCATCGTCTCTGGGCAGCCACCAGCCACACATTAGTATCAGTCACGGGTTTGCTTGATCATCTGCTGCCTGAGGCTGACAGCAGAGCAGCACCTTGCTTGCAATTTGCAAGGGAAAAAGCCAAACCTGTTACTTTGTGTTTAGTCCAAACATGGAGCTGTCAGCAATCAGCTGTCACTCTCACATCTCAAAGAAAGGGAAGGAAAATGACAACAAAAAGAGCCCATACCAGCACAAAGCTGGGGTTATGTCACTGGGATCGGTGCAGCACTGCTGTCATCCCACCCCAGCCCCCCAGGTCCTCACAGGGAGGACACCATGACCCTCATTTTCCTTACACCTCTCCATGGCTTTGCAAGCTGCTGTCCCCACCTCCGGGATGCTGCACCCCAGGGCCAACCTGTCAGGGTGTTTGCCCATTGTGCTGGCTGCCAGCCCTGGAGAGCAGCCTGGCTCAGAGGCATCTGCTCACACCTACAGCCAGCTGTGAGCTTCCTCAGCCTCAAAGGGCAGTGATAACCCCTTGTCCCCCTGCCAGTTGTGGTTACTCCTCTCATTATGACTCTTAAATTGCCCCTGACGTGGGCTTGTCCTGTGGGAAGTCCCTGATTTCCTACACAGATGTGTGCTACCAAGACCAGATCTTGGTGTGCAGTGGAGAGCCAAGGTGCCACCTCCAGCTTTGGGCACCAGAGGAAGCTGCTGGACATCTCCCAGATGCCATACAGTGAATCCCTGGCCCTTAGTCTGCAGAAATAAAGTAAATGATTTTTCTGAATTTTAATTTCTGGAGAATATCTACTGTTCTGTAGGCGAATGAATTATATTGTCATGTATCATATACTGCTTGCCTTGGAAAAGTCAAGGTGAAAGGAATGCACTCTGCAGGCACAGCAGAAATTTTGTGATGATTGCAGTTCTTCTGGGAGTTGTTATTATTCAGGTTTGCAGTGCATAATAAAGCCCAGGGCTCTCCTGTGGCAAAGGGGCATATTTCCTGCCACCAGCAGAAAAAGGGTAAGAGGAGCCTGTGCACAGCCCTGGAGGTGTCAGAGGTAACAAAGTCATTATGGGCACCCCTGCAGGAGCTCGGTCCTGCTGGAGGCAGGTGGAAGTTTGACCAAGCCCTATCTGTTTGAACTGGTGCTTCAGGGTTTGGTGGGCAAGGAACAAAATGGTCCCAGTGAGTGTCCAGTGCAAGACAGGAGCAGTGGAGTCCCCAGCAGAGGTGTAGCTCATGCAGATCACAGAATCACAGGATCACAGAATTATTGAGGCTGGAAAAGACCTCTGAGATCATCGAGTCCAGCCTATGACTTAACACCACGACATCAGCTAGATAATGTCACTAAGCGCATGCCACTGAGTGCATGAAATAAGAAGGTGCAGGCCAAAGAGGGGTGACACATGGGCATGAAGAGTGATGAAGTCCTGGCAGGGTCAGGGCTTGAGTGGAGGATGGCTTACACGAGACCTTGCCACTGCTGCAAGAGGTATTTCTGTTGTTCTTCACCACCTCCAGCTGGGTGATCTTCATGTCTCCTCTGCATCAGGACTAGCACTTCTGTGAACCATAAATCCCAGCTTAAATGAGCCAATGCAGCTGCAGAATGATCTGGAAAAAGGCATGTAGCTGCTTTTCACTTGACTGGCTGGAGCTGGTACAGGGATCCACAGCTCACGGATCAGAGAAGGGGGAGCAAGCAAGCAAGGCAAGGACTGCAGCTCCTGGCATCTCTGCCCACGTGGGTGAGCATGAGCCAGCATTTTGTTTAAGCTGATCTGTGTGGGATAGTCACAGGAGGGTGATCCCATCCTGAGCTGCCCCAGTCGTGTCCTTTCCTTCTGTCCTACATCAGATTTAGTGATCAAGGGCCCACAGGGTGAGTCAGCTCAACGAGCAGATCTGAGAGAAAACTACTGGGAAGCCTTTCTTTACAAAGAGAGTGCTCAAATACAGGCTTCCTAGAGAGGTGGTAGATGACCCAAGTCTGTCACTGTTTAAGCAGTATTTGGACAATGCCTTTAATAACCTGCTTTAACTTTTGATCAGCCCTGAAGTGGTCAGGTCATTGGATTAGAAGATTGATGTAGGTCCCTTCTAACTGCAAATAGTCTATTATTTNCCCTTCTAACTGAAAGTACTCTATTATTTCTCCTCTCCTCTCCTCTCCTCTCCTCTCCTCCTTTTTCATGGAGGTACTTTTTGGGATGCTTCTGATCGATCAGATCAGCCTACTGAACAAATTCATCCCATGGTCATATCATCACCAAATGCAATGCAGAGGGAGTAATCTTAAGCTTGTGGTTTTGTGATGTGGCTGAGCCAGTTGACCTGCCTGTAGCCGCTGAGGCACCTGGTCAGGATCCCATTCCCCTCCCACAGCACCTGTGGCTGGGCAGGACTGCAGCACTGCACTGGTGCTCACTGACCACAGAGCGATCTCACCCTTCGGGGAGCTGAAGCAACAAACAGTGCTTTGCAAAAACTAAAGATAGCTTCTGGCTGGGCTCATTGGAGCCCTGACTCGCCATACCAGTGAGCACCGACCCAAGGAATCAGGGGAACTGGATTTGCCAGAAATTTGATTTTCTGAGCTGTACCCTAAAGCTGCCCCTCCAGCATGACCCTGCAGTAGAGCTGGACCACAGCAAGACCCGCAGTGTCAACCAGAGGGCAAAAAACAATACTCACAACCAGATGTGCAGAGTGAACTCTCCTGCCGCGTGGCAGCGTGCGCTTCCATAGCAAGATGGCTGCATTGTGCCTTGTTTTGAACAAAAATCCAGGTGAAGGTCTCTCCAGGCAGGCAGACATGCATGAGCAGCCTGCATTTCTATAGCTGTTACCTCTTACATTGCTTAGCAGAAAATTCAACTCTTGCTAGTGCAAATAGAGATGAAACCGGGTGTGGGAGAGCGTGTGCTTGTTGAAGCAATGAAACAGCTCATCAGCAAGTGCCACCTGGGCCCTCAGGAAAGTTCTGTGTGACACAGAAATGCTGTTATTCCACGGCCACGGCAGACTAAAAAAATCTCTCTCAAGTTCAAAGTATTGTTCTGTGCTGGTTTAATAACAGTTCACTGTGTAATTTGGCTCCATGCTCCTTATTCACTTCATGCAAGTCCGAAAGTGAAATGGGAATGGGGTCAAAGGCCGGAGCTGAAATGCAAGGAGAAAGTTGTTCATCGCTGATGTTTAGTTCACGCCAGTAAACTTTCATTTTCAGTGCTCCTAATCCTTCATTTTCGAGATAACTTTGATGATCCATTATAATTATAATTTAATGAAAAAGCTGAATCTAGAGATGCAGCTGCAAAAGGGTAATTGCCTACTGTGCATTGTATTTGTAAGAAGCAATTAACCGTATATTCCGGGGGTGGATTGAAAAGATTAATTTTAACAATGGCAGAGCTCAACAATCAGGAAATGTGAATTTTAAAAATCTAGCTGGTATTTTTATTTTGTTTTTACATTGGGTCTCCATGGTTGTGTCAATTTTTAAAGAAAGACTGATTTCAGTGGCTGTTAGAATTCATTAGGTGCCACTAACCAGGAGATGCCTGTAGCTTTTACTTATTCAAGTGAGTCTGTATCTAATATACATTTATTTAGATTCCTAAATATCTTTTTAATAGAACTGTTAGAAATGGTGAATGATGCTTTTTTTTCTAACAAGATTATTTTTCACTTAGGTCTGACTGGATAGAGGTTGGGCTGCAATTAAAAATGAGTAAACAAGCACTTTAAAATTTATTTTACTGTTCAAAATAACCGTCCTGAATTCATAGAGAAAAAGACACAGAACTTACACTTAAAAACAAAAACAAAACCAAAAACAAACAACCAACAAACTAACTGATTTATTAAATAAAGGAGCTTTTTATAAGAAATATTTCTTCTCCTCCTGCAAAGCAGGCTCTTGTTGAAGCCAAGACCCAGCCTCATACCATGGTTGGCTGCTGGGCCCTCAGACCTGAGCACCTTCTCAGGTGCTCTGGTTAATCATAAACAGCCAACAGAGTCAATGCAATTAAACAAGTCCAATGATCTTGGTGGTTTTTGGAGAGCTGGTGTAGCAGGTGGGCTCCTGGTGACACACATTGGTGTGACAAATCCTCCTGATGAAGTCAAAACCATTTTGGTGCAAATCCCCTCCAGAAAGCATTTCCTGCAGGTGCGGCCTGGCAGGCAGTCTCCCACCAGCGCGCTACAGGCCTCAGGGAGGGACCTTCATTAAACGCTTTTAATCAAACCCGTGTGAAGAAGCAACGATGACATCTAGTGGGGAAGCGCAGGATTCACGCCACGGGGGAAACCAGTTAACGCTTTGGGCCGGTATTTGGGGGAGTTTTTCCCAAGGAGGAATTGCTACCATTGTTGCTAGCTGTTGGAAAGGCACCAGCAACGAACAGTTTGAAAGTTTATCCCAATGATTTGTAGACGTTACGTGACCCCGAGTGTCAGGGGGAGAGCTGATACCCAGTCCTGAGACCAGCCTCGTTGTTTTTCACTCTGTTCGAAGTGTCATGGAATCAAACTTTCTTGTTCCAGCCTTAAAAGTGAAGGGATAAAGCAGCAGAGGAAGGGATCTCACTGTTGAGCTTAACTTTTGCCCATTTTGTGCTACAGATGTTGCACGCTTATGTAAACACCAAACGGAGGCACTCTTCATATGCTCATCTGCACTTTGGCGGTTTGCAAACAAGTTGGATCAGAAGAGAAGTCAAAGAGAAGGTGTTTTCCTAGAAACCTGAAAATGCAGTAGCCATTTTTATAGTCCTGATAAGAAGAAAGATATTGAAGGGAATTATAAGCATCCTGTGGCTTAGAAAACAAGTGTGAGACCAAGGTGGGAGAGCCCATGGCAGTCTACCAGCAACACCTGCTACTAGTGGAGCCAGCAAGAAGAGGCTGAAAAACCATGCATGTTTTTTCATGCATGTGAAAAAGCTGTGCATTTAAGGTTTTTTTCAAAGCTGTGCATTGAAGGTTTTTTTGCTTTTTCAATTCAAAAGTGCATGAGTTGTACCCAAAAGCATCCTGTTTGGGAAGTGCTGGTTTGGGTGTCTATGATTCTATGAAACATCCATTATAGGATGCCAGGGCATGGTGGCCCAGTATGAGAACAATCTTTCCTTGGAACTCAGTTACCTGCTCCTGCTTGGCACCACTAGGTGGCTTTTCTACCCAGTAGTTTGTTCAAAGTCACTATAAATATAAATTCATAAATACAACTATCAAACTGGGGGAAAAGAGAGAAGAAAACTAAGACATGCTTCATCATTCATGCTTTTTTCTTTTGTTTGGCCACGTTGAGTAGCAAGTATTTTACTGGAAGCACAACACAACTGAGCTGGGCAGAGACAGTTGGGAGAAAAACTCAGGATTTGCATTTTTCATTCATTTCAGACATTTTTTCCTTTCACATAATTAACTCTTGTTTTCTGTTACAAAAATAGCCATATATTCACTAGAGAGAAACCATGGTGCTCTCTCCTGACAAGAACCCTTCAGTGGTATGAAAAGCTGCATCAACAGCTTTCAGGCAAAACCACAGTGACATGCACAGCATTCACACACAAATTTTAAGAGGGCTAATCCTGCAACTAATTTTGCACACATCAGGTAAGATTTCAAAGACGAAAGTCAGCTGCTGATGAAAAAGCTGGAGAAAGCTCTTGCTTTAGAAAATGCAGAGAGCCGTGTTTGGACTTGATTACCTGTGTAAAAGATGGTTCCTACCTTTGCTCAGATAATGAGCAAAGATGGACCCAGGCTAGCAAGAGGCTGAGAAAAACACACTTGGAGCTGCTCTGCATGGATGCAGCATTCTTGGTTGCCGTGTGCGGATTCGCACCATCTCAATCCAAGTCTCTGCCCTGATTGTAGCAGCCAGCATTTTACACCAACTGGTTTCAATATACAGCTTTCCCGGGGGTGCTGGACTAACAGCAGATTTCTGAGGGAAGAGGGAGGAGGATAATAGTTAAATTTATTGAAGCAGACTGGCACTCAGTGAAACAGGGTGGTAATATAGCTGAATAAATAACGCAATTAGGAATACATGCCTTTTTTTCATCATACAAGTACCTTTCAAGCAGCCTTTATAAAGTGTAACCGTCCATGGTATAATCCCCTCAGATCCAAGTGAGCTCTGTCTGAGCAGCCAACCAAAAGCCATGTTATCACATTAGCCTGGTGCTGATTCAAAGTTAATAAATTCTGCTCCCATGGGGCTTTTCTGTTGAGGCTTAGCACTGCACAAATGCAGACACACAGCTTGCGGAGGGCATGGAGCACAGGCAAGAGCCGTCTGCGCTATCCCTGTGCATGCCACACCAACATACCCAGACCCATCCCCACTAGCACTTGTACTTGCACTTGTAGGTGCAAGCCTAGGCTGATCTTTAAGTTATAGCAATCTTAACTAAAAAAAGTTTGGTCACGCTCAAGTCCTTTCATCATAATCTGTGCCTTTGCTTTGGCCCAGCAGAGTCTGAAGCATCGATACAGCATGAACATGAAGCCCTGCCAGTCAGTGCCGGCAGCTTTTCAGTCCCAGTGAATGCTGCACCGTGTAGCTTCATCAGCTGAAAGGCACTGGACATGTGGTAAAGCTCAGGACAACCTCTCATCTCTTGGCTGTCCCTCTAGCTGTATTATCTCTGCAAACATGTGCTTCCCTTAATCTCTGTATAATCTTTTCCCAGACAGAGTAATTAAAAAACAGTTCCATGTCTTTCCCCTGGCTTCTTTTAGCTAAGCATTTTGCAGCCTCCCCTCCTTGTGCCCACAGTGTGTAAATTTTGTCCTGTGATACTTTTTTTTTTAAATCAAACTTTGCACTCTCTTGTCAGCTCTGCCCTTTATACAAAATGCTTTTCAAGCAAAACACTCTCTTTTCCCCTCTCCACCTCGGGGAGCTTTTTTCATGTGTCTGAAGAGTCCTTGTGGAAACAAACTCTGATCTCAGCCCTGCATGGATTTTAAACACTTCCTTCCACGAGTTTCTACCATCTGCTTTTAACTCACTGTGCCCACGAGCCAGGGCAGAGAGCAACAAGAGGCAGGGGCTCTGTGCCAGGGCTGTTTCCTGACCTGCTGCACGCCTGCGTGCACAGAGAGGTTTGGGTGTGATGACTGTCAGGGAGCATAAGCCCTGGCAGAGGCATCACCCAGATAGGGACATCAAAGCAACAGCCCAGGCCTGCTGCAGGAGGCAGCTGAACACCTCTCATAGCCTTGCCCAGCTGCCAGGGCCACCTCCTGCCCACAAGGGCCCCGCCATTCTCCCAGCCCTCAGAGATCCACGCTAGAGAGGCTGTGGACCTTGGCCACAGGAAGATCTGCTGTGCTTTCTGTAGGGTCATTTCCTCTGTTAGCAGATATTCCTCTTGGAATCTTCTCTCTTGTCATCTTCAGGATTTAGTGTTTTTGTGAAATAGTTGTGTGCTAAATATGGGAGAAGTGCATGCTGTGGTGTGATGTTTTTTACTGTTTTGGTATAGTTAGAGAATACATATAGGACTTTGGCATCAATTTTCCAGCACAATAAACAAATGTTCTTGTAATCCTATTTTCTCAGTTATTTACTTTTGAGTGTGGTTAGACCATATGGGGAAAGAGTGTGAAAACAGCTTTTGAAAATATCAGATTTGTTTTATCAAGGACTGTGCTGGCAGTCTACACCTTGTATTTTAATTGTTCACAGTAAGGAAACATTGGGGGATTCAATGTAATAATATTTTTCTACATGGGTGTCAAGGTTCCTGTATCTGAAAGGCTACATGGAAATCATTCACAAGCGCGGCTGTTCATTAATAACAGTGTTTATGGCACTTTGCTTCTGTTGATCTACAAAGGAAATCAGTGTCCTTATTCCCCTGTTATTGGTACAGAAGCACAGAGAGGAAAAAGGACTTGATAAGGTTTATGCCTGCTAACAACATAACAGCTTGCAGAGGTGGAAAGACTTCTGGCTCCTCTTTACTGTATGTGAAGTGGAGAGCCCCGGAGGCCCATTAAGCAACTATCAACCATGACCTAAATAATTTCTTTATATTCCAATCTATTTATTGTCTTTACAGAGAGTATTTCAACACTAAGAAGCACTGAAAGGAAGCTGCATGCTAATTTTTTTTAGCTGTAGTTTCACAGGCTTCTCAAAACTAATTTCAAACACTTTATGACCTTGCCAAGGCTCAGACATGTTCAGCACTGAGTGCCACCCCGTGACACTCAGTGGGACACGTGAGCACAGTGCATAAAAAGAAGTCCTTGCAGAATCACAGCACTCTTAAGTTATCTTCACTGGAGATTAAACATTCCTGGTGAGGTATTACGAAGACGTATTTTTTTGTAATTACGTATTTGGACGCATAGTGTGGCAATCACATCATACTGAAAACCTAGACAGACTGCCTTGTAAGAAATAACCCTTCAAGTAAAAGGTAACATTTTCTAGTTTTTTTTTTAAGTACCACCCAGGTTCATGCATACAGGCTTCCTCAATCCCTGCATGAGAAGAGTACTTATACTAGTAACTGTATGTGGCAAAAAGAGCAGCCGGAACCTGAAAGCTGTAAATGACTACTTATTCAAACTTTTCTAATGTCAGTTTTTAAACTCTTAAGCCAAAATACAGAAATAAGCCAGATTTGTTGAACTCATGGCTCAGGTTCAGTGACACAGATCATGAAACCTAAGACAGGCTTACACAGAATATGATCCAAGTTTCAGATTTTTGATTTACGCTGTTTTCAGGTTTTCTTGCAACTATTTTGCGTGCCCTAATAAATACATTTTAGTTTTCACAGTGTCAGGGTCCTTTGTGCACCAACACACTCTGTAACCTCTTTCCCCTGCTCTGAGGGGTTTGGTGCCCCTGTTCAGGGCAAGCTGTGTAACCTGGGACAAGACTGCATGGAAAAGAGCTGTGAGAAATCTCCTCCAGGCTGGACTATTCTGGCCTTGTGCCTGATCCTTCCCTTGCCTCTTTGACTTGCTGTCCTGTCTTGAATGTGGCTCTATCTCCTTAACTATGGACAAAACAAATGCGGGGGAGAAAGAAGATAGAGCTGATAATAACAAGGCATATTAAAAAAGGTGTATACATCGTACATATACATCTGTATCAAGATAAACAGAGGGAGACAGCAGAACAGTCATAAGGCAAAATCACATTACAGAAAGAAAACATTTTCAGCTTACAAGAAATAAGGAGAAAAGTATCTGACCAGCCAGAAAATATACAAAATTTAAGATGAGGTGAACACAACAGCTCCAGCCCCTTCATGAATAGTGTTTTGTCTTCCTGTGTGGTCTGGCTAAGCTGGTTTTAAAAGCCCCTTCATCAGCAGTATGTAGTTTAGGGCACCATAAAGGTGCAAAACTAAACAATCCTTAGAACACTCTGGCTCTTAACTGATAATGCAAGTTCCTCCAGTCATGTTTAGTTATAAAGAGTATTTTTTTCTAAAATACAGTGATCAAAATGATATGTCAGTCTCCTGCTGCCTCCAAAATCAGTAACTTCTTTAAAAATTGCTTCCTTAACTATACATCATATTTTATTGCTTGCTTTTCATCAGTCACAGCAGATCACGAGGGTGATATTAGAGGATATACGGGCAAACTAAAACAAAGCTCATGTATCCTGAAGTTTCTCTTTAAGCATGGTTACAGCACAGCTCTGTGAATCAGCACTCTGCGCTCTTGGCCAACTTCTACCATTTACATATGCTGACTTCAAATCTACAGCTGCTTAACTTCTGTTGCATGACTAATCCCACTGATCTCCAAGGGCAGAATTTAGGGGACCTCAATACAAGTATTGCAACTCCCAATACCTGTTAATTTAGATCACCTAGCCAGCTTCTAACACTGTTCCCAGTTAAGCTCCATCAAATGCATCTCTCCTACCTTCTAATCACCAAAATGCAAGTCATGCACTGTCTTGTTAGATCTTTTTCTAGCCCTCTGCCTTTTACAGCCAACAGTCTAAATTCAGGAGGAGGGATGAAAGATGCAATGCCCTTGATTATGCCATAACCCTGTGGCTACAGCAGTCTTCTGAGTCACAAGTGGGTGCATCCCATCAGACCAAGGTGAAACTGAATTTACATTTCCCACTCTCTGCTTGACTACATTTATTAAGCTATTACAGGAAGCTCATGTGCTTCTCTTCCCTCATCCTTTCCACAGAAGGCTGTGGTTTCTCTGAACAACGCTGGACTTGGCATGACGAGGCTCCAAGTATGCATAGCAGAGTAGGCTTCTCCAGGGATTCAGGTGGAAGAGGGACACATCTTCACTGTGTTCCTGAACCATGGCAGGATTCAGCTGAGAGCCTGGCCCTACCTGTCACTGCCACCTTTGCAGACACGGCATTCCAGTTTAGTGACCTGGGGAGCTGCAAGGACAAAGGAGTAGGTGGCAGGAATTTTTACAGCCCTCTAGGGTCAGACAGTTGGCACACGAGGAGATTTATAGGTAGTTTTCTTGAACTTGGCCAAACAAATCCACCTGAGCACCATTTCTAGCGACCAAAGTAAACACTGTAGGATTTACCCGTTGTGACAATGAACTCAGTTAATGACTTCGATGTCTGAGGGTAAGTCATATCATCTTATCTATTGTCACTCACAACCCCTAAAATTTTAATTACTTACCTCACGATGATATTTTTGAGGGTTAATTTACATTTGAGGAAATATCACAGGCACCCACATAATTCTGAGCACTTTCTGCCTCATTAAGAAAAGCAGCAACGTTCATGCTACCCTGAGAGTCAGAGCCTGAAGAACTACTGGTTACATTCAACATACTTGTCATACAGGTTCTGAATCGCCCTGGGATGCATGGGTTGCATTACCTGGAAAAGGGCGCAGTGCTCAGGCAAGAAAATTGTTCTGAGTATCATCACATGTCTTTCCCTGAGACCCTCCCCAGGACTGGCGGCATGTAATGTCCTGAAGATGGAAGACTGAGGGAGGAGGCTCACTGGCATTTTCAGCAGATTGAAAGAAGGCTCTTGGTGATGTTGCTGATGTTCTCAATACACCTGAAACAAACAGGAGTTAAGAGTTAATATTGGCTATCACATTGTCAAAAGGGCTGAGAAAGGTCCTTCCCAGGCAAGAGCTCTGACCACTAAGTATTTACCTCAGAAGCTGGCATCCTATCCTGTAACAGAGTGAGATCTACCCCATTATTTATAAAAATGCACATAACTACCAGCAGTAGATCCTATATTGCATCTCATTCAAGTATCTCACTTTTAGTCCTGCCTGAAGTGTGGGATGGAGTTTCAGAGCTACTCTTGCACTTGGTTTGTTATCAGCTAACTCCAAACATATCTCTCATCAGCCTGATGACTTCCTGCTCTGTCAAGGTATCTGCCTTTTCCATTGAATTGCAGGAGCATAAAGGCTTAATTTTGGCCTCTAGATTGTAGTTTGAAGGTTAGGAGTTACAACGAATGCACTGCAGTGCTTAACATGCTCACACACATTTTTTATTGGCTTTGGATCAGATCCTTCATTTTAATATGGATGACCTCACATGTAATAACAGCTATGGTAACAAATGGTGCTCCTGAAACCCAAGAGAATTCATCATTAGTATGAATTATGAACATATTCTCTAAATTGTGGCTTCTTTTCCACCTTGGAATGGAAAATTAACAAATGTTGTTGGAAAGAGCCCTAGGGAAGCTTTCTCTCCTCGTACTCTAATGATGAGTAACTTGACACACCCTTGAACATGAACAGGCTCCATTTCTTAATCTTGGCAATTTGGGATTTTACAAGAAAAGAAGTTCAGAAATGATAAAAACATGCATCTGTGTGTACTAAAGCAAATTCCCATCTGCTGTTTATCTCATACTTTGTATCCTGGTTCTCTTATTTTCTCAAATCTGTCTATCCTAGCAACTTCTTTGGCACATATGTGCCTTGCCTAGTTTCCTGCCCATGACCTTCTGAGCCTGATGGTAGCATGTGAACCTGCTGCCTTTCTCCTCCCTTTTATGTCCTAGGATGCCACACGGTAAACTCTCTGCTCCTGCATATTCATGTTGATTCACATAATTTCCTTCCCACTTGGGCAGTGTGGGGTGCCTCCCTTTGATGAGTTTGAGTGATGAGAACGGGTCTAGCCTCTTGAAGAGACACTTTCTTCTTTTTCTTTCCGTGAAGCTCTAACTCCTAGGACCTGATCACCCTGTCTCTGAGGGGACTCCTGGGTGTGTCCCAACTCTGCAATGCCCCGTGGAGAGGCTCGTTTTCATCTTTGGATTGCGGATACGGTCTTTGAAGTGGCCCATCAGCAAGAGGGCTCTGCTGCTGGGGAGCTGGGATCCCTGCTGCTCTCGGCGTGCTCCAACAAGAAGCTTCCTGCTGCCAAGAGTTCTCAGCAGCCGTTTGCCCTTGCAGCACAATTGGCTTCAGACATTCTTGCACACGAAAATTTGATCCAACTGCAGTTGATGTAAGTCAGCATGAAAGAATTTACTCCTTTCTAAAAGGAGAAATATCTTTAAGGGATCTGCAGAAATTATAGTGATAGAAAGGCTGCAAATAACCAGAAAAGTTCAGACGATATGTAGAAGAAGGAACCACCTAATTCTGGGCTCTGGGTTGGTGAAGCAACTATGCACAAGTTTGAGGGGTTTGTTTTATTTTGTGCCTGCTCGTTGTCTTGCTAATAATAAAGCACAGCTATGAAATAATGCAGTGATGGTACCAAAACAGGTGCATGCACGGGGCAGTTACTTGTCTCCCATAGGCAAACGGTGTGGATAGTAAAGGAGAGCATGGAAAGGAAGGCACAGTCAGATATTCCAAGTGAAAACAAACAAATCTACGATATAATCCCTGGTAGACAGAGTGTAGAAACACCTTCCAGAAATTAGAGTTTCACACCCACAACTCGGTATTATTAACTCAAGCTTTTGAAATAGCAGGAATCTAAACCTCCTCCTCTTTTTTGATTTCTTGTTTCTGAAAAAAAAGAGCAACTAAACCCTACCCACCCACAGAGCAACCAACCTATCCCTCACATTCCAAATTCAGTGAGTTCAATTCCAAATCCTGGGATGAAGAGGCAAAGAGACCAAGGGTTTGATGTTGCTTTAGGATTTACAGGGGAAAAAGAAAATCTTTACTTTCTCACTGTACAAACAGCAGAATACAAAATTTAAAAATAGATAATTAGAGGAACCTGGGAAAGTGGAAGAAATGGAAGTAAAATGGAACTGTTACCAAATCTGTCTCTTTCCCAGCTGAAAAATGCAGGAGGTGGTAATTATGCATTCCACTCCCTCATAGCCTTGTTATGAGGAGCTGCCAGTGATTAGATGGTAAATTAAAAGGATTAGATCGTAAGATACTCTCATGCTGTAGCTAAGGAAATATAAGAAATTTAAGATAATGTCACAAACAGAATAATCTCACTTTTAGCATAATAGAAACACTCCTTAAAATTTTTTAAGGCTAAACCTTTTGATAAATACACCCTTACCTTTTGAAATCTGGATAGGCAATGCACCCATTTCTGTATAAAACACTAAACCTGGTACAATTAGCACATTTTACATTCAAAATTGTCTAAAATGAAGCCTTCCTCTGACTCTAGGCACTTTAACATCATTAATAATATTAACAAGACCCTAGCAGCACTGGAATAATTATTTCAACAGGAAACTAGACATTCAGACCTCTGTGGATCCTCCTTTCCATCTGTCCTGGTTTCAGCTGGGATAGAGTTAATTTTATTCCCAGTATCTGGCTGCTAGGCTAGAGCACAACGCCATCCTTCAGTAATTCTCTTCACAAGATGCTATCGAACAGATGTCTTTTGCACAAAAAGATGACCACATTAAAGCTATTTCAGATGATGACAGAAAACAAGTCCCACAGTTCTGGAGAATGCCCTGCCACCAGTGCTCTGCCACATGCTCCTTCAGTTACATTAGGAGAGAAAAACAACTGGCTGCTGCTGACTCAGATAAACTGGTCTCCGCTGAAAGCTTTACAAGGCAGAACCAGCACCTTACATACACTCATTAGCCACTGGTCATCCAAATGGATGCCAAGTAAGATGTTCTGCTTCAAATAGGTGCTCCTGGTTCTGCTCTGGTAACTTGGGCAAGGTGGGCACATCAGCAGCTCTAAGTATGGTGTATTCTGCACCTCATTTGCCATCAGTTCCCACAGCTGTCTTGTCAAATATTTACAGCCTGTGGGAACGTGGCTGCAAGCACATTGGTTTGCCAGGCGTGTTACAGGAGTCACACGATTAGAGCACTTCTGTGGTAAGCTGAAATGTATTCAGACCAGCTTTGGGAGCATCTAGTGCAGACAGTACAATGAAACACATTTTCTGGACAAGTTCAGTTATAGGGTGTGCTCCAGACTCCTCTTGGAGCTCCCATTGCAATGGTTATTTATAATTTAAAAGTGACTTGAGTAATAATATCATGCAATTTTCACATTAATAGTTCAAAGTAAACAAGTTTCAACCACACACACAAACAGCTTCTGCTTTTTTAAGTTACCGAGTGCATACCATAAAGACAATCTCACTTCATCCTTTGTAATCGCTGTGATTTTCTTTTCCCCTGTACAGTTATTCAGATCTCATTCCAGAATTCATCACCAAGTTAATTAACAGATTTCAGTTTGTTCAGAGTATAAGGGGAGATTGTTTGTGGCTTGACTCTGGGAAAATGCACAAAAGAAGGCAGTGGCTTGTTTTTCAGCCCCTGTCTTTGCATTTTCTGCTCAAGAGCCAGGAAAAAAGGAAGCATGTAAATTAGGAAGCACATGTCTCTTGGAGGATTAGCATCACACATTTCTCTGAAGGCAGAGAAATGACAAAACACCTTCCATTCTCAAGAGAGAAAAATGGATGAAGTACCATTTCAGGAGTTGTTTTATCGTGTCTCTCTGACAAGCTGCTGATCTGAAATCTTATTTATATATTTCATTCACCCCTCCTTCAGTAATAGCTCCTCCATTAGTAATTGTTTATGTAGAATACCTCAAGTGAGGTTAGGACTGTACAAAGAAAACATATGCAACATATAAATACCTAATGAACAATACAGGAAATCTATCAGGATTCATTTGGTGCATTCTGATTCCCTTGGCCTTGAGGCAATTGCACAGTATTGATGTCCACACTGTCAAATATTTCTTGAAGGATTTTTATCCAGTCTTTATAATAAATTTTCCTGCAAGGATGTAGTCCTTCAGAAATGTAAATGGAAATGCAGAGAATTTTTTCCATGTAATCCCAAGAGTGTAAATTTAAGAAGCAAAAGGCCAAAACCTTTAGATATTCCCTTAGTAAGTACATTCTCTTGCCAAAATCTTAATTCACATCAGCTTTTTTATGGAGTGTAAGTATTTCAAGGCAAAATAAAATTGATTCTAATGCTCAAGGTTATTAACAAAATGTCTGCTTCCAGCATTTAAAACTCAAACCATAATGGTCCCACTACAATTACCTGACACTATGTGCATCACAGACCATCAGATTTCAACCTCTATTCATCCAATATAATAAAGCATAACTTCTGCTCAGCTGAAAAATAATTTTCAGAAATATAACTACACTTCAACAGCAGACATAAAGTGAGGGAAAATCCTCAGCTTCTTTCAGGAATGTATTCTGGTGGTTAACCATGTAAAAATGTATGTCTTATTTCCTCTTTGAATTTGTCTGGCTTTTGCCTCCAGCCATTCTTGTTATTATGCATTTCTTCAATAGATTAAAGAGACCTTTAAAATTCTGTATTTCCCCCCAGGAATGTTTCTATACACCACAATCAAGACACCTCCCAGTCCTCTTTTTGATAACTTTTAACAGACTGAGCTCTTAAAAACTCACAGTGTAATGCATTTTCTCCAAGTATCAGAACATTATGCTTTTACTTGTTTGCTCTCTCTTATTTTCCAATGTGCTTCTTAAAATCTAAAAACCAGAACTGTGTGCACTACCGTGTAGATGGCATTGTTGAGGCCAGACATGTGAAGTAAAATAAATGTTTTTACTCCTTCGTTTATGCATTGATTAGTCCTTTTCTGCCTTAGCAAAATACAGGACAGCCCTTACCTGATTGCTTACTTATTCTGACCCTTAAATCCTCCTCAAAGTCATTACACTCCCAGGATATATTCTTCTATTCTCCCATTAGAGCCTCCATGCTTTGTTCTTAAGTTAGACAGCTTTATATTTGGCTGGATTAAAATTCACTAAGCTTGAAAGGGATGCTTCTACCAACTGTTCTGATCAGTGCCCTGTCCTCATCAAATCCAAAGCAGAGCTACGAACACGATTAAGGGACTGGAATATCTCTCATGTGAGGAAAGGCTGAGAGCCTTGAGGCTGTTTCTCCTGGAAAAGAGAAGACTGAGAGGGGACCTAATTAATGTTTACAAATACCTGAAGGGTGGGTGTCAAGTAGAAGGGGCCAGGCTCTTTTCAGTTGTGCCCTGTGATAGGATGAGAGGCAACGGTCACAAGCTGAAACACAGAAGTTCCACTTCAACATGAGCAAAATCTTCTTCACTGCGAGTGACAGAGCCTGGAATAGGCTGCCCAGAGGGATTGTGGTGTCTCCTCCAGAGACTTTCAAGACCCGTCTGGATCTGTTTCTGTGTGGCCTGCCCTGGGTGATCCTGCTCTGGCAGGGGGGTTGGACTTGATGATCTCCAGAGGTCCCTTCCAACCCCTGCCATTCTATGGAATACACTGGAGTGTTTGCAAGGTCAGTATTGGGGGGATAGGTGTCAGAGAGCACCAGTGACCACAGCTTGCATTTCTCGTGGTGTTTCTGGTAGGATAACCCCAGCAACTGGGGACTTTCGAAGTACCTGATTGCAAGATTTCTGCTCCTGATGAACTTTAAACCACGCACATCCACCAAGGAGGAGGCGTGGAATTTCCTCCCAGCTATGGGCAGATGGGTGTACGATAAAGGGTGGGGCACGACGCCTCATGCCCAGCAGAAACCTCCCTGAGCGGCTGTCTGCTCCACATCCCTGCAGGTAACCCACTGCCTCCGTCATTTAACCGGCCTGACCACTGGGGCTAAGCTCACTCCCAGTCTCTGCTGGAAATCAGCTCTCCCTCTCACGTTTACACCACATTTATGCCTATAGGGTGGATCCGGGCAGAGGAGGACGGGTAGGGGCAGCCGGGTGCAGGCCTTGGGGGTGCGGATGCCACACACGGTGGCTGAGTCCCGGGAGGCAGCAGCTCACCCTAACTGTGAAGGGACAGTTCGTAGCTCGCCGGGGACGGTCGTGCGGGTG
>VWZY01009511.1:1011362-1037823 GCA_013399075.1 Chloroceryle aenea
CTCAGCTACGGCCGCTGGCAGGTAATGCGCCCCTTCTTGGCTTCCTCCCCGTGTTTTCCAGCCCCGGAGCGTACGGCTGTCTGCCTGATTTCTTTGGGGAGGTGGCTGCTGAGATTTCTGGTAATATGTGAAATTCATTCTTTGCCCCCACTCCCTCTCCATTTTTATTTTTCTAAGATCAAGCGAGTGCGAGTGTAACCAGAACTGTCCTACTGAGTCTGTCTTCTGAAGGGAAGTTCCACCTGGAACAGTTAGCTCAGGACACCTTAAAAGTCTGCTTTAAGAATCTGTATTTTGTTTTTCTGAGGGATTTTTCAACTTGCTTCTTGTTGGGTGAGTGCTTTGCACAAAGTTTGGATAGGCATCTCATATTTTTACAGGCGTTTGGTTTTACTGACTGAGATTTTGGTGGAGAGCCAGGACCTAAAGGTCCTTTTGGATCTTTCTTTGCTTTGAGTCACTTTGCAGCTTGAGTCAATTTGTAGCTTTATCGTTTTCTTTAATACTGTCATTTAGTTTCACTACCTGCAANTAGTGTGCCCAAAAGGCAGCTATGAGGGATTCCTGTTCTTTGCTAGGAAAGTGTGAGGCACCACTCTGCTGGAGTTGTGCAGGCACCAGATAATGTCATGTTTTGTGAGTGTTTCTGAAAAATATTTTGAGAGTCTTGTCACTGAGATGTTGAAATGTCTCAAATGATTATTTTTTAATGACTGTCTAAAAGATGAATATTTATTACTTGTTAGATGTGTAAGGCTGGTATCAGTTGGAAGAGTGAACTGGATTTGTGTTTCTTTGCATGTGGGAAACTTCATGTAGTAGTGTCAGTCGATTAGCTCTGCACAGCCTGATGTCGTGTATAAAGGAGAACCCAGCTTGATTGCTTTTATAGACCCAGCAAACTGACAATGTGTGAAATGGTATTTCTGCTGGGGCACCGAGTTCCATCTTCTGTTTGCCAGCCCTGCAACTCTGGTCTCTGAAATACTGTGCTACTTAACTAACCGTTTATGCATATTAAGCTGTCATATATATCCAGCATTGTTGTTATTCACTTAGAACCATGCTTAAGAAAAGAGGAAGCAAAGTGTTTTGAGTATTAATTTTAGTTCCTTTTTCTTATGAAATGGATATGAATAACAGACCTCTCTGGAAACAACTTCTACCATTGCAAAATTTTCATTAAAAAAAAACAAAACACCCCTTCTCATTTTTAAATTACTACCAGATATTAACCAGAAGTCAGCCTTTGGCATGTTGAATATCTTTGATTCACCTGAAAAGAGAGTTAAACTTTCATCTAATGTTTCTGCTGTTCTTCCTATTTCACCTGCATTGAAAGGGAGGAGAATCCACATGGAAACTTTCTGTGTTCTTCTGGAAATAGATGGGGTTAAGAAAGACTGACCTTAGAATTTCCTTGAAAACTGCATAGGATGAAGGAGCTTGAAATAACACTCTTTATTAAGTTATACATATTAATCAGTATACAAATGGTTAGACTTAATCTTGTTGGCAAATGTTGGGGTACAGTCTTTCTATATATTGAGTATAAGCAAGCAGTAGCACAGACCCTGATCACAACGAGTCCACATCTTGGGACTGGTTGTTCAGTAAAAACCATAGTGGAGCAAGACTGAGAAAGCAGAAACAGCTCTAACTCTCTGCAGGCACTTCTGCTCTGGAATACAGGCAACTTTAACGGAGTTTATCCTAAACCAAAGAAAGCCACTCTTGATCTAAAAAAGGTTACTCCAGTGAGAAGGGAATCATCTTCCTGTACAGATAATGTGGAGCTTGATTTCATTGGGCTGTGACTTCCAAGAATTGTGTCATAGTTCTCCTCTATTGAAGACAATCTGAGTCTTTCCCTGTAACAAATCCAAAGAGCAAATCTGCCCTTATTTTTCCAAGTATGGCTCAAATTGTCTTTTAAAAACCTTTTTTTAATTCCAGTAGTTTTTCTTTTAACCTGTTGAGTTTGTGCTCTCCTAGTTTTCAGTGCCTATCAGTAATTATTACCTATTGCCTATTACAATTATTTTCCTTTCTCAAAGTGCTCAAAGAGATTTTTAGTTATATGCAGTAAACAAAAATATTTGCATATAAATACAATTGCTTAAGTAAAATATTTTCAATCATGATGCATTTTGAAGCTGATTGTGACAGATTTTCACTATTAGAGATTTTGGTGATAGAGGATATTCCCTGCAACCAACTTTCAGACAGAAACAAGTTTATATAGAGAGATATTGTTTATAACAACTTTTCTGTCCATTGTGGAATGTAACTTTCCCATTTCTCCTTGTATTATGGAGGCTTGTCTGAAACTTGCATAATCTTTATGTACTTGTTTATTTAATATTAAGTCTCTGAGGGGAAAACCACTTGTTTCAAAGGCACTTCAGTAACCTTGAAATACAAAGTTCATGTCAGACTCAGAAGAGTTTAGGAATGTTATGGATGTTGTTTTTCTTCGTCTTTAAAGTGCTGATACCCTGAAAGAGGAGGACAAATGCTTAAAACAGTGAGATTATAGATCTTATGATGTAGGAAAAAGTATACTTTTATCAGGTTGAGGAAAACCTTCTTTCTTTGAAATACTGACAGTTTGAACCAGGTTGGCTTATGCTGCCTCCTGAATGGGAAGAGAGTGTGAACTGCAAATTATCTGCAAAATCTCCAAAAGCCTAAGGCTGAAACTACAGGAAGAAGTGTTCTCTATATTTTGATTACTTTGAATTGCTGATTTCAAATGGATATCAACACATTCTATTGGGAAATAGTGCTTGAGTTAGGATGGTACCTGAATGTGTCATAATCCTCCTGTTTTCTTTTGAGGCGGGGAAAGCAATGACATCAGGAAGACAGAAAACATGCTTCTCTCCCAGGGTTCCTTCAGAATGTACCCTGGCTCTAGCAGTAATTGTCTGGATTAGGAAGTGTTAGGTTCACACTTCTTCCTGAGCTCTGAGTTAATGAGCTGAGTCAGGAACTGCTGACTCTCGCTGTCAGCCATTGAACAAACTTTGTTGATATTCAGCAGGAGCCCAGAGCCTTGATTGAGTAGCTGGCCTCTGTAACTACATGAACCAAATGGAGGAACGTTCAGATACTGACCTTCTCCAGCAGTTTAGAACACTATTCTGACACCATTGTCCTCCCCGTGTGCTTTCCTGCCAAGGGTTTGTATGCAAATGCTGTCATCGATGGCTGTCTTTCCACCCTGCCGATGGCAGTGGTGACCTTCGTGAGCACTGCTGCCAGGGCTGCAGTCGAGTGCATCTCTTCTGTCCTGGTTTCTTTGACTGGCATACCTGAAGTATCTTTCCATTTTTATGTACGTAGTGCTCTACTGACTCTTCACAGCAGTGATTGTGTAAAAATGTCACGTGATCCTGTGTCAAACACCCTTCCAGGAATATTTCATCTGCACTGCTACTTTGATCAACCAGGGCTGATGAATCTTATCAAACGGGATGGGTTTGACAGAGTCTGCACTGGGATTTCAGAGACACCTGCATTATTTGGTGGTTCTGACTGACCACTACTAAACACTACCTTTACAATTGTCTGTCTACTCCTTTATTTCAAAGGCCTAACTTCTTTGTGATCCCCACTGGGAATGGGGAATAATTGCTTATCGGGGCTGGGTGAAGAGTCCATGACACTGCTACAGTGAGAGTGTTACAGAAAGTGGTTTTACATGCCTGTCCTTGTTGAAAGGTGTTCTCAGTAAGATTGATGTAATGATAAAACTGGAAGAAGCTACACACGGGAGGGCATCTCTCTCTCTCTCTCTATGTATATATAAAGTCTGTAGAGTATGTACAGGCTCCTTTCAGAAAGAGATGCCTCTCAGAAAAGCCCAAATGGATTTTGGCTGAAATGCTAAAATTTTGTGAAGAAATTTAGGCAGAGATGTGTGCTTGTCTAATTGGTTTTCTTAAATGAGTGTTTTAAAATAATCAAACTCCTCCAAGATGAGAAGTGTGGCTGAGGGGGTGATCTGAACACCTACAACTGCCCACACAAAGAGCTCTTGAGAAAGAGTGGTGGGAATTTGAAGGGTCAGCACTGAATTTGTCTTGTGTATTCGAGCTGTAAGGTTGCCTTTTGGGGAAGACCATGTTAGTGCCTGTAGCTTATTTGTAGAGGAAGCTGGAAAAAGTTGTGTGGCCTGTTTGATTCAGTTGCTCCTCAAAGTTTGAAAAGAGCATAGCCAGTTCTTGCAGATCTGATGGGGGAATCTCTGCCAGTGTTTTGTAGAAGCCTGTCCTATTAAACTGTGGTGATTTGCATTAAATATTTTTTTCAGTTTTGCATAAGCAAATCTTTTAATGTAAAGGATCTTGGGGAGAATATGTAAAAACAAATGCTGTAAGGTTAGATGAAGAGTTTTTGATGAAGAAAGGATTCAAAGGAAATACTTAGAGTATTTTTTTTCTTTTAGTGGATTGTACACATGTAAAGCACTTTTACTTTCAAATAGGGTGTGTTGATTAAACCTGAAAAAACTTAAGTTTGCAGAAAACCCCTCTGTTTTAGGTGTTGGGGGCATAGGTAGAGCAAGCTGTAGGTGATTCTTGCTGGGTGTGTTCGGGGTTGGTTTGTTTTGTTTTTTTTTTAATGACTGCAAGGAGAAGAAATAACAGACTCTTAATTCCTATTGTAACTTCTTAATGTCTTTACAGATGATGTGTAGTATAAAATTAACCTCTACAGCTTCATGCGGGGCTGGCATTGAAAGCTTTATCTTGGAATTTAAAGAGATTCTTGTGACATGTAGCACTCAAATTTTTGTACCTTTTGGTGCTAAGGTTGGCCAGTGGAAGAAAGGAAAATCTTTGACAAATGTAGCCTAACCAGTGTTATTTAGAACTTGGCCTCTTTTGAAAGTAATTTTTTTCTCTGTCTATTTTTCCTGAAATGATTGGTAAGTGGTATTTAACAATCCTCATCTCCATTTTGTTCTGGAAAGTCACTTGTGCTGTGCTTTTTCTACTCATCTGGTGAGCCTGTGTCTCAGAGTCCAATTATAGCTTTTCATGTGACTATTGCCAATACACAGCCCAAATATCTTGCTGAAAGAGTGATGCTCCAAGTGCTGCTTGGATTCTTTCAATGCCCAAAATAAACTCCGGCTCAAGCTGAACTGAGTTATATGATCAGAAAAGATGATTGAGTAAGACTGTAGAATGCTGACAATATTAGAAAATTAGTTTGGAACTCTTTGTGGATGCTGGGAATGTCTCCAGTGTAGAGTATGCTTTAAAAAAAAACTAAAGAAATGAGCATCTAGAGTGTGTTTTAAGAATGTTCCATTATGAAAGAAGGAATTTTTTGACCTAGGTCAAAGCTTTTGGGACAGATTGTTTCCTTATGAGCATTTTAAACAATGGTTATGTTATTAAGACTCTTGGCAAAAAGTCAGATTAAGGGGAGGGAGGAGGATAGGCACTCGAGGGAAAAGTTTTCTGTGATCCAGTCAGAAGCTTGCAAATTCTTTTTAGAGGATCTAATTAAATAAAATGGGAAATTCCCATTAAAAACATTAGGCATAAAAGTCCCAAAGACTTACTGGGAATAGTTTCACTGCTGTTTTCCAAATATGACCATTTTAATTCAGTTTAATTCATTAGACAAGGTTCTGGATATGGTAACAAAATTGAGGCCTGAGAGAAGATAAGTAGTCTACTCAGCTCTATTCCTGGCTTTTTCTCTAACTTAAAATATGAATTTAAGAAATCAATTAACCTATTTTACTTTTTTAATAACATGCTTGGTGATCTTTGCATTCATCCTATACATCAAGACTGGGATGCTTTTCTTCATGGGTATGATGCCTTCAAAGAAGCGTATCTGGTCAAACATTTAAAACCCAACGTGTCTGCTAAGGTACATTTTTAATCTGTATGTTGCACTTCACTCTTATCTCCAGTCTCTGTGTTGCTGTCAATTCCATCTGCCTCCCCTTCATCTTCTGATACTGTATTTGTAAGACACATTTATCTTGTGAGAGTCTTACTGTCACCTTTGGGAAAGTATTTGTGCAAGTTGGGTATCAGTGATTTGATCTAATATGGAATGTGGGGTACTTCTCTCAAGGAGAAAAATAACAGTCTAATGTTGGTTTTGAGTCATGACATGATTTTGAAATTCCCATTGAGTACTCTGCAAGTGTTTGGCTTTGTATAAGGTTAAGATTTTCTAATTGCAAGGTGGTTTTGTTGTTTTGGTTTTGTTTGTTCATTTTTGGTTTATTTAGAAAAATGATAGTAGTATGCAGTTCAATAAACACTCCCTAGACTCAGAATTGTTGAGGTGCCATGGTAGCTATGGAGGCCTAATGAGGTTTTAAGAATCTGCACAGCATGGCCCTAATTGAGGACATGGGGGCAGGGTTGGAGAAGATTGTGCCTGAAATGGGCTGTTCCTGACTATCTGATTCGGTGACTCTTTACATATGGTCAAGAATGAAGATAGGTCAGTTCTGTTATCAGAACAAGCTGAGAGAATGAAACCTGTTTTTTATGTCTACCTGTGATACCTGACAAGCTTTCAGACTCTCTCCTGAAAGGAGACACAATGTCAGTCTGCCTTCTGGTGCCCAGATGAGGAGGCATAGCAATGAACTGGGGAAGAGGGTAGAAGTGAACTGGGGGTCTTTTGTCCTTCATGCCTCTCTAGGTTTGATTTGGCATGTGAAGAACCAGGGGTCTAAAATTGCTGGAATTCAAGAGTCTTGCTTGAATATATTTAATTAAAGTAGAGACTGTTAGCATGTGTAATAGAACTATGTAGAAAAGACCTAAATGTTTCTAACACCAAGGTGTTATAAATTAATAACTACTACTCGTCAAATTTGTGAATGCAGTGTTTGTCAAAAAGACTGAAGCAAACATCAAAAAAGAGTGTTTATGGCTTTCTTCCATGAACACTTGAGATTAGTTTATATTAGTGTTCACATTAATTTTTCATAAAATGTGCCTAGTTTAAGTAGAAAACATAGTAAAAGCTCTTTGTTTTATTTGAAGATTCATTTGCTATTGAGAAGCTTTGAAATCTACTACTTGTTGTAAAGCAGGGCTGATAAAGGTGGTTAATAGTCTTAAGGTACTGTGTTAATAGAAGGTGGTTTGGTATTTCTGAAGATGTTGTGTGCCTAGGTGGGAATATGGATACTTACAGCTAGGGTATAACCAGGGCATATATGCAGAATACACACAGGCAGTCATTTTCTAGATGAAATAACATTCAGAAAGTGCTGGCTAGTACCTCAATACTGCATTATTTCCACACAAGAATTTGGAAGTAAATTTATGGCATCAGCAATTTTTCTGAGACTGAAGGTGAAGCCTGCTGTAGGTGTTCTGACTTGGCATGCTGCTGAGCTGCAAGGCGTGTGGGAGTGTTGATGGTCTCCTTTAGTCACCTTGCACACCTGTACATACACCAGGACAAAATACATGGTTGCCTTATCACCCCAAGGCAGATTTCAGGCAGGTGGTACCAGTTCAGTCTAGGAATTCCCAAACCCAGAGGCTGCTTTTAAAACTTAGGAGTGAAAATAGGCCAAGGAAGAGGCAGGGTATTGTGCTTTATTTGTGTTGAACTAAGGATTTCTGCTCGTGTCCAAGGATGCCAGTGAACTGCAGAGCACATACAGCTTGCTGATGCTCTGCGGGGGGGTGCTGGGGTTGTGGGAAGAAAATTGGATTGGTTATGTTGGCAGTTCAGGGAGGTATGGATGTAACAAACCATAACAAGGCAGATGAAAGTTAAAACTTTCTGTAGGTGAAATTTTATTCCTGTATCTTAGACATAAAGATGTCTTTTATGTTTGACACCTCCTTATCAGTCAGTGAAATATCTATGAGTTTAAGCTGATAGTTGTCTAAGTATGCTCATTGCATAAGGGTGGCAGCATAGAGGAGAATGGCTGGGGTGGGAACTAATCACAAAAATTGATGAAACTGTTGTGCTGGGGAATACTATTCCAGAGGAAATTAGAATAATAGTTTTAGTCTGCTATAAAAAAAGCAGAACAGTGAACACAGCACAGTTATCTGTACTGTAGTGAATAAGCTCTCTTGAGTGGAAAGAAACTGGGTTTAGGACTTAGGTGATTATTAGTGATGTGTTAAAATACCATAAATCAGCATGTGCCTAATACTGCAGGCACATTTATGGACAGGTCATGCTAAAGCTATTTCAGTAAGAATAATTTGTCTGGGTTTAAATTTAAAAGTCTTCATTTCTTCATGTGTTAGTGAGGATTAAATGTATAATTACCTTTTTATTGGGACACAATAGGGAAATGTTTCAGCTCTTGGATACTGAGGTTTTGCTGCAGAGAAACTAAGCTAGCCAGTATGTTCAGATGTATTCTCAGTACTATTCTGTTTCTGACAGGTATTTCCAGACAGGAGAAAAGTCTGGTTTTATTAAAGAAAAACTTTACCCCTGACCAGACCCTGAAAGCACAACAGACATGTGCTAGGCAACGAGGATGGACATGCAGCATCAAGTGCATTTGAAACTTTTGACGTGTGTGTAAGCACATGCAACAAGTTCATTCTACCATTGAGTAACTGTGATGCTGTTACATTTTCTGGTCAGGAGGTTTGCATTGCTTCTGGAGGTAGTAAATTTTTCCTCGCTAATCTCTGACAAACAAGAAGTCTGGCTTCCCCAGGCTTTCGTCTTGCAGAGTGTGTAAAGAGGTGCTCAAATGTCAGAACATAGAGGGTATACATACCCCTGTACATTCAGCATTTTCTGCTTGGGTCATTCTACAGGGGGGATCAGGGAGCAGCAGCATGCAGGGAGGTTGTGTGGCTTGAGTGTTTTCTGGAGCGGACAGCACTATTTCTGCCCTGAGTTCAGTGGAAATGATTGTAGAGGCATAATGTGGCTGAGGTGATGTATTCTGGTGGTGCTGCAGGGGTGCAAGGATTACTTTTGTGGCTGCTGTAACGATGTCAGCATCTGATAACTCTGCAATCATGTCTTGAGTGTGACTTGGTTACCGGTGTGTTGCCAATTATTAGCATAATACTTTAAGACAGGAAACTGCATTTTTTCCTTTCTAACCTCAGTTAGAAATGAGTCATTGCATAATTTTGTTTAGATACAATTTGTAGATGAATGTAGTAGAAAGGAAGACAAATGTTGCTACAGGAAGTAGAGTTTAACTTAAATGTAACAAAACTGTGACCTGGGCATTTAGAATTGACTTTGATGTGAATCTGTTTCTTATGATAGAATGTTAGGGGTTGGAAGGGACCTCTGGAGATCAGAGTCCAACTTCTGCAAAACAGAAGCTTCCCAATTTTCTGTTATTTTTTTGTTAGATTTGTCATGTTGACCTGCTCCTGGAGCTCATAATTCAGGTAATGTTGGAATACTGCAGAAGACAGATAGCCTTTCAGTTAAAGGTTGGAGAGAAGATTGATATAGAAGGTTGTCAATCTGTTCAGTGGCTATCACCAAGGGTGTTCAACTTTGTTCAGTGAGATGAAAGATACCTTCTCTAATTTGCTGGATATTCTACCCTTCAGGTTACCCTCAAAAGGAGCAAGGGAAAGGGCAGGAAAACTGACTGTAATTGTCAGCATAAAAACTAAGATCTGAGTCCATCTAGGTTGCCTGTTTATGTAGAAAATGTTTATCATTTCTCTCATGTGGGAAGTGAAGTGATTTTGGAAACCTGCCATTTTGCCTTGTGACTGCTTCTTTCTAGAACTAGTAATTATTTTTAATACTGAAAAAAAAGGAAGCTGTATCCTGTTGTGTACAACATTGTGCAACATGGTAGTAGGGAAAGTATTTCTTACTGTGCTGCAAGATGTGAATCTGCATACTTTATCCAAAACCAAAAAAAGTTAAAATACTAAGTTTTTACACACATGTGTTTATTAAAGCATTTTGTTTGTTCCTGGTACACAGTCCTTTTATTCATAAGTCTTCTATCATAAGATTGAAATAATTATTTGATGTTTTTTCTTTAAGAAACATGGATTGTAAAGGTTTATAGAGAACATAAAAAGATTACTATTCTAGGAGTTTCATACTGATGCTCAGAGACAAGGACTGCAGAAACTCTAAAACAGCTTGTAAGGAATTGAAGCTCTTTGTAATTATTATGAGTTCTCTTTCAAGAGAAAAGTGAAGCTGCTGCCTGGATCAATTGCTAACAATACTGGTATGTTATGTAGCTGCTTCACCCACTGTTAAAACTTCCACAGTTTGACCCAAGTTTGTCTCTGCCCATATTGCCAGTTAAGGATATCATAACATGGCAAGACTTAACAGCTTCAGAGATTTCTTGACTTTTTACTGCTTTGTCTGAAAAGACCAACTCCCTGAAATTCATATATCTGAATGCAAAGGAAGAGGACAAGGTAAAAATTTGACTTAACGCTTTGACTTTATGAAAGTGGACTTAATTGAGGTTGTCTGTTAGGATTGGGTAGGCTAATGAAAGGCAAAGGGTAAAAGCACAAGTTGCATTAATAGGAATTTATTATAGAATTCCTGTGGAGTGGTTTTTCTTCATTTTTTTTCCAAATTCTAATACAGTCTCTCCAATTTTATTCCCTACCAGTATCCCCTTATGTTTGGACTGATCCTTGCATTCTGCTGGTGTTCTTTGGTTTGCTGTAGTCGAATTTATATGGGAATGCATTCAATTTTGGTAAGAAAATAATTCTATTAAACTTTTATTTTAATGTTGTGATTTCATAAACTTCCTTCACACTTTACTTTTTATGGTGCAGTAATTGTATCTAGATTATTTTATCTCTTTAGAATGTCCTACCATAGAGGAACAGAATATTAACCTTTCTTCAGTGGAGAAATTAATGCAATAGCTGAAAGTGGTGTCAAACTTCTGTTATTTTATTCTTTTAGATCATGAAAAAACAAAATTGAAACTTAGCTGATGTTTAATAGCAGTTTTAGTGCAGAAGTTGATGACTGCACGAAGGCATAGACTGAAGTTTTCCTCTAGAGTAGAAGTAGTCTTGCAGGATGTGGCTGTTAATGTCCACTCTGGTTCCACATCAGCTACTAAAAGCAAGTGCATTTCAGAGTGCCATGGTAAATTCTAAGGGTAACAAAACTGTTATCTTTGAAAACCAGATTTTTAAAAAATGATAAAAAAAAATCAAACTCTCAAATGCTTCAAGTGTGCAACGGAAAAACGGGAAAAGAGCAGTAGTGCAAAATGGTAATCAGAATGTAAGACCACTAATAAGGATGGCTAGAGAGGTTTTTGAGGATTGCTTGTTAGGAGACAAAAAGCAGCCAGACAGAAAACAGTAAGCCGGGTAGCGAGCAGAAAAGCTGGTAGATGAACAGTGTGAAAGGAGCCTTTGAAAATAAGGCAGCTCAGAAAAACTGAATGACATTTGCATTAGTGAATAGGAGGCTTCCCAATTCAGAACCATCTTTGTGGAGGATGATGGGATAAACTGATACTTCAGCTGACAGATAATGTTTAGAAGAAAGTCATGCAACAAATAGTGATGATTCATGTAGCCTAGGTTATTCAGCAGCTTCATATTGGAATCCTTTTCAGTGTTTGAGTGAACACAATTAACCATGTGTTACCTGTAGTATAAGTCAACCAGGGTGCCCAGGTTGGGGGAGGTGTGGGGGGTGGGTAGGGTGGCAAATACAGCAGAAAGTTGTTGTGGTTGCCTCTGAAAAGAGCAGGTCTGACTTGCATGTCAGTTAACTGTATTAAGGCTATTATCAAGCATTCCATTAGTGGAAGTGAATACAAATGATTCATTGAAGACAGAGCAATAGCAATACTGCTGATGAAAGTCCCACCTCCTGGCTCATAGAAAAGTTGATAAGCATGTGAATGAAGATGATCCCATTTCTAGTGCTTGGGTGTCTAAAAAGCTTTCAACGATTTTTTTTCTTAACAACTAAAGGTGACAAAAGTTACAGATAGTTCTGGGCAGCTGAGTGATTAATCAATTGTAACTAAAATTCAGTGCTAAATTAGAAAATAGGGTAATTTTTTAATTTAGACACTTTAAAAACAACAATAAAAATTAAAATCAAGTATGAAGCCACAGATGTTTCCTTTTCCTCACATTTAGTAGTTGGAAGCAGTTTTCTGTTCTTGCAAGATTGTTAATTCTGAAGCTGGCATGGAAAGTCGAAGCTGCTCTAATGCCTAGCTGCAGAGATCCTCTGCTGCCTTACTAGCTGCTGCTGCCAGCGTGTCTGTGTTGGCACCCAGGCACTCAGATCCAGTGTTGAGCTGTTCCAGGAAAAAAAGTTGGCAGAACTTAATCATATGGGCTGGAGCTGGAATGCCCCAGCCCTAGAGAAGAACCATTGTAACCAGCAGATAGGTAGATAGACAGCTTCATTTGATCATGGATCATTAGATCATAGCTTCATTCATGATCTGATCATAATGCAGATGTCCTATTACTTGGTGATGAAATGAAATTCCTCACCTTATCTTTATGTTAAAGATTAAATGTGCAGTAAATGGGAAAAGATGGGAATCCAGAAGTTGCTTTTAGCAGCAGAGCAGCTAGGCTAGTCTCCATGCTAATGTAACTTACATATTTAAAAGCATTTATTAACACGGGAATTGTATCTTTCTCTCTCCAACAGGATGTTATTGCTGGATTTCTGTATGCTATTCTCATCTTGGTTGTCTTCCATCCACTTGTGGACCTGATTGATAACTTCAACTTAACTTACAAATATGCACCCTTAATTATCATCAGTCTCCATTTAGCCCTGGGCATCTTCTCTTTTACTCTGGACACCTGGAGCACGTCACGAGGAGACACAGCTCAGATACTGGGCTGTGGTGCTGGAGTAGCCTGTGGCTCTCACATTAACTATCTAACGGGTCTAAAGCTAGATCCTGCTCCTGACACATTACCTTTATCCCTTTCCTCTCTCACTGTGACTGCCTTTGGAAAAGCCATATTGCGGTTGTTGATTGGAGTAATCGTGCTGCTGCTGACAAAAATAGCGATGAAGAAGGTCACTATTCCACTGGCATGTAAGGTGTTTCGCATCCCACACGGTGATGTACGGAAAGCGAGACAGCGCATGGAAGTCGAGCTTCCCTATCGCTATATCACATACGGAACCGTTGGCTTCTCCCTCATGTTTATTGTTCCTTGCCTCTTCCATTTTATTGGTCTGTCTTGATGCAGTTTTATCACTTGAAATAGGGAGAAGAGCTGGCTGCTTTTGAAGAGCTGGACTGGTTTGCTAAGGGAAGGCCAGTGAGCTTGGCTTTAGCAAGGTCTTCACGTTAACAGCAATATGAAGCAGACGAAGCATTTAAAGAACTTTGCACGTCTTTGGGTACGGTATGGGGCCAGAAGTCAAATATCAGTCCATGAGAAGTGCTGAACTCTATAAATGCTATGTCTTGACTTACTGCTGTAACAGTCTTTGTGTGTGTGTGATGCAATGAATGTATCTGGAATGCCTGTCACACTGTACCTGTATACACTGACACTTTAACAGGTATGTCTGACAGCTACTCAGAAAGCTCCATTCATGATCTGTTTGCCATTTCATAGTAATTTATTCAAGTTGTTGGACACAGACTGCTAAATTTGCTTGCCTCTATTTTTTCCTGAAGCCCTGCTTCAAGATGTTTCAGTTAATAGGCTTTTCTAAAGGACCAAACATGTAATGAGGTTTAATTTTTCTGAAAAATCCACAAGCCTTTTTCTTTAGCCCCCTCTAGACAGTAAAATGTCTGAATTGGCATTGGTAGATCTCACTAGCATACATATGATTCAGGTACTGCATTTTATGGTTTAATAACTGTGCCTTTCTGTTGCTAAACTAAGAAATGCCATATATACTGTGATGTAAAAATGCCTAGTTTTATCTAAAATCCTATATAATTAGGCAGATATTTTAAAATGTCAGATTGTCCACATTGCTGGCGTGGTTCAAGTTAAGCAGATTATTCATGACAGCCTGATCAAAATTGCATAAAGGAAATGACCCAAGAATTGTGTCCTTTACAAAATGGATAATAAGCCCTTTTGTAAGTATTTTTAATGTGTATTGTAAGTTACTGGAAGAGGATATATTTTTCTGGAGATTGTTTATACAGTGGACAGATACTCAAAACAAATTATCTAAGCATATAAACAATAAAAACATCCCATTCTGCAAAGAAATGGGCATTATTATTCCAAACTAATTTAGAAGGACCATTGTTTTTAGATATTTGCTTAGAAAATATAATTCTTATTCTAGCAAATAATATGTATTTTTATGCATTAACATACTATATTTAAAGGTGATAATCACTTTTACCCAATTTAGATAGCTGTAAGACAAAAATTTAATTTGATCTTTATATTAATGATTCTGATAGGCAGGTGGTGAGCAGTCAGGACAGTATGGTCAATATATAAACAGTTTATGCATATCTAAATTATACTGAATTATTATACACTTTTTAGCCTTTCGTGATCCTTTTTCCAGTGCTGAGTAGAATATGACCCTTCAACCATAATTTCTTGTGCCTCTTTTGTGTTTCATTTTGTTAATGTGTTGACCAATTTGTTTTTTCCATGTCAGGAGCTGTCATACTGCAGCAAGAGCTGTCTTACTGTCTGGCCAGACAGGAATTGGAATTAATTTTGTATTGTACATCTTTTCCAGGAGAAACCTCATTTGATTGGGAAGTACAGTGATTAGACACAATACAAATTGATGGGCTTTGTAAACAATATTTGGAACTGAAAGGGGATTTTTTTTAATTGGAGCTCGTATCTCCAGACTTAATATGGAAATGAACAAAATTAACTTTGTATCTTTTTCCTCAGAGCAGTCACAGTTACGGTACGCTGGCATTAGATGATGTGAAAAGCTGATTTTTCTGATGCATTTCTTCAGTGCATTCAGGATGCACCACTATGAATGTATTCAAACTCATGGATTCAGAAGTGGTAGCCTATTAAACAACTTCCACAGTTGAAAAGACCTTATCTAGTAGAAACTGGTTAGTTTGTTTCAGTGCATATTTCTGGATTTGATTTTTCTATGGGTTCCTTTTTTGCAGTATAATGCTGAATGTGCAGTGGAAGGTAAATTGGTTTAAGGTTTTGAGGGAGGGATTTCCACTGGTTTGGCTTTGCACACTAAGGTAGTCATTAAATAAATAGCTGGGGGGAATGTACACAAAATGCCTTACGCTTAAAGCTGTGAGCAAGTCATGTAGCTCCAATTATATTAAATTAGTCTGAGGAGTAATAAAAATAATAGGATAACTTTTGCAGAAATTTAGGGCATATTCTCATTAAATATCCTAGCTTTACAGTTCATGACAAAGTTCAAAATCAAGCACAGGGACAAGAGCAAAACCAATTTTTTGAAGGTATGTAATTGACTTCTAGGAACTTCTGGAGTTTACAGCTTAAGAGTGTTCTTCAAGCTGTCTTTTCTAGCTGTGCTTGCTCTCTACTATTTACAAACAATAAAATCTACTGGGGAAGGTCTAGAATGGGTGAAAAAATCATATGTGGGTAGAGCTTTCGACCGGCTAAGGAAAATTGCAGAGTAGCTTATTCTACTGTTACTCATAAATATGTATTTTATTTTTTTATACATTGAGTAACTTCATAATGTCATGCTCCATGTACCAGGTAGTCTAGTACATGGGAATTGTGTGTCAGAATGTTTATGCAGCACCTTTCCAACCCTATCTCTAAGACTGCAACTACTTCACAAAGTTTACATGAAAAAGTTTCTGCTCTATTTTCATGTTTTACAAGGGGCTAGGCTCAAGAGGGCAGTTTAGCACAAAACACCATGCAATATAAATACTGTTAGAGAATAAAGATTCACAGATATGCAAAAATTTTAAAATATGACTTAAACAAAACCATACTAAAATGAAGTTATTTAATAAGCTAGGATTCCTTCAAATCAGGCATAAAAAAAAGCAGCAGGTAAAACTGGAGCACTTTCTTTACCCTAAACTATTCTTAGAGTTGAACATGAAAAATGCTTCTAGTGAATATCAGCTGCTACCAAATTAATGAAATAAATCTAACATAGCTTTAAAAGGTAATTAAATGTCTTTCAGAAGAATAATACACTTGAAATCTCATGGAGTGGTGTGAAAACATCCATGTGTCACTGCTAGTGAACTTCCTCAGTTCCATGTTGTACAGGTCTAAAGAGACAAATATTGCTGCTTTATAGAAGCAGATATAAATAGACACTTATTACAGAAAGCTACACGTTAAACTTCTCTTCTTTGATTACTGTATGAAAAAAACCCAACTGACACCAACAGTCATACAGAGGGTAATTTGGCACAACTCTTTGCCAAGAGGCTGAAGAGACTCGAATTAGTTTTAGATCACTTTAAACACAGGAGCAGGATATTTTTTTATCCCTGACCTGGCCCTCAATCAGAATGAATCTCTGCATTGCACCTTGGTGAAGTTTTAAAATCTGTTATTTTGAGAACTTTCAAGCTTATAAAAAAAAGCTGATACATTTGCTTCCTGTCCCATGAACTGGGGTTGAAGTGTCTTTCTCTTGTGTGATCACCTAATGAAGCGTTTCAGTCTCATCACATTTGCTTTACTGCTTGCCTTGCAAACGGGGGGTGGTGGGGAGGTGCAGAAGCTATTTTAAGATAAATTGGCAAACCAGAGGGAGTTGTATTTTGTTTATTTACTTGGATTTTTTTATTTTGTTTATTTACTTGGATTTTTTTTTTGTAAGCTTATGTGCAGCTTTTCTCCTGAAGAGGGGATGGATGGGACAAACCCAACAAAATATATTTTCTTTTAAAATGGCATCTTTAAATGTGATATGTGGCTTGCTTTTTTTTTTTGTTTTTACCAGAACAGTGTTAAATTGTCTGGATTTTAAAAGTGATCATGGTTTCCTTTGCTACTGTTTTTTTATACTGCTTTCAGTATTTTTTTCAGTCCACTTCTTTGTTATTTTCCAGGGAGTGTCCTGACCTTTTTGTAAGCAATTGCTACTTATGTGAAGATTGTAATTTTGAACTTGTAAATACTTAAGGGCTGTTAGTGGCTGTTAGGCTGCTCAAATACATAAAAACAAACCTTGCATGCTGTAAGTAAATACATCTGTTGTGCTAAAAGTTGTTCAGTATTTGCTTTCTCAATACAAAATTGAGACTTTTTCACTTACAATACATGAGACATTTAATCATTCATTGGTATGAAGGGACATTGCTGTCGAACTCCTGTTACCTGCACCTAGTTCCTTCCCCTCTACACTGAGAATGAATCCTGAAGGTCATGTCCATGCTCTGACATGCATCTGGGCCATTGGGGTGTGTGTGAAGGGACTGCTAAGGTGTAAATGTACTCAACTTACTTTTGAGGTCTGAGAGATTGTTCTTTTTAAAAAATCATACTTAGCCTAGTTTTTACAGGACTTTTAAAGGGCTTAACTTGGAAGCTGTTTCTTAGTAGCTGGAACTGGCTGTACATTTGCACCACTTAATTGATGCTTTCCTGTCTGTACCATAACTGATGAATGGTGAGATCCCAGAATAATGACAGTAGATAAAATGATGACAGGGGAACTGATGTCTTGGAGTATTGACTCAACTTACTGTAAATTGATTCTTGGGGGGTTTTTTGATGTAATGCAGAATGTATCTGTTACAGAATTTATATTCTACAGATGTCTGAGGAAATCTTAACATTTTTTGTGGGTGGAAATATCATTGAATGACTGGCTTCATGCCAGGACTTTATTCTAGTGGAAAGCTTAGGTGGCCTTGTTGGTTCAGCAAAAATAGAGAAGCATATTTTTTAAATTACTGTATCATATTTGCCAAATAAATAGATTATTTGGGTCACTATTGTTGTTTTTCTCCCTATAATACTTCTGGAAACAAAAGAAAACAGCTTAATATGGAAATAAAATGTGCTACTGTGTGGCAGAGAGGATCCAGCTCTTTAGGTGCTCTCTAAAAAGCGAGTATCACATGCTGGAGTTGAGGCAAGTTTAACTATGCATTAGAAGAATTTCTTTGTACTCCATTCTGTACCAGAAATAATTTGCACATTGATAAGAATCTGTTTAATAAAATGAAGCAAAGCAATATTGTGTTTGCAGGGTATAATTAGTAACTGTTCCTGTGGGATCAAAGAGGAGGAGAGGGTACATGGGAAAATTCTACCTTAAAGGTACTGACCAGAAAATGTAAATAAGTCCTATCAAGTTGGGGAATTTTATTAGCCACAAAATTTTGTCTAAATTATTCATAATTTTTTTCCCACAATTTATTTTTGTTAGTGTAATGATGTGCTGGTGTCTAAAGTATCATAACTGAAAAACATCAGTTCAGGAGCCTATGAACTTGAAAAGTAAGAGCAAAGTCTGACAGGGATTAAACTTGATGCACTCAAATTATGCCAAAATTTGGCCTATACTTGATTTATATGAAATCTGTAGTAGAGTATAGAGAGAGATAATATATTGCTTATTGGAATTTTAATTCTTTATATGTAGATTTTTCTTGTTACTGCATTTCCTGATAAAAGCAAGTGTTCATAAAAATACCAACCAGCTTTGTATAAGGTAAGGCTGTGTGTTAGTATTTTGGGAAATGTAACCCCCAGTCTCTCAACCTCTTGGAGAATTATTATTTTTTTTTAAGTACTTTCAAATGCAAGCCCTGAATTATTTGAGGATCGCATAATGGTAGCTGTATAATAGTGTACAACTGATGTTTTAAAAATTAATACACCAGAACTTTTTGTTATGGTCATGAATGATTTTGTACTCATTGTACCCTTTCTGCAGTTGTCAACTAATTTAAACTCGTACTGACTGGTAACTGAAGTGTCTTAACTTCATCTGCAATGAGTGGGTAATAAACTACTGTTGGATTCAGATGTGTTCTGTTTGTCTTTATTCCTTCCCGTGCTGAGGGGCGTGTGGTTGGACATGTACTACAAGCATAAAACATTGATAGCAAGAAAACTTACATTCATATCATCACCCTGCAGTAATTGTTAGAGCAATCCTGTCTCTGAAGTCATGCACTTTAGATGCAAAAACTTAGGAAAAAGAATGAGGAAATTTTTTTTTCACTGCCTTAAAATCTGGACCATTTAGTTTCATATACTTAATAAAACAAGCTATTGGTTGAAATGTATATGGAGATTTAAGTTGTATTTTTCTATAGCTTTTGACACTTGTTGCACTCTGAAAAATGAATGTAAAAATGTGCTCTTACTCTGACAAAATGCTTGTTTTCTAGGAAAGTGGCTGTTGTGGGGAAGAAGAAATAGTTTAATGAGTTTGCCTCCCAAATCTGCTTTGAAAACTGGCCAACTGTGTGTAATGTTTTGCCAGACTATTGGATATAGACAGGCTTTCATGGAATGCCTGTAGGCAGTATATTTGCATGAGCTTTGCTTCCTTAGTAAACCAGACTGATTGCAGAATACTATTAATTTCAAGTGCTGTTGAATTTTTGCTATGGTCCCAAGATACTTTAACTGCTGTTATGTGTTAGTTCATTTATGGATTTGTATTAACTTGTAGTTTTACTTGGAGAAATGCAGCAAAAAAATATATTAGTCAGCATAAGTCCTGCTTCATCCCTTCCTGCAGCTGTACAGTGCCCAGTGAGGAAGCCTGAACACTACTGCAGAACATGCTGGGAGAGGTGGGGAGCTGCCCCTTGGAAGGAAGCTGTTGCACTACTTCACATCCATTCATTGGGCTCTGTACAGTGTTCCTCCTTGCTTTGCTAACTGGAAGGATTTGTGGGTTTAGTGCACAAGGTTCTACTTTTTATGGAAGGTAAGAACTCGTGCTAAGGAAATTTACAGTTTAGGTTTTTGGTTTTGTTTTTTTGTCCTGTTAGAACTGTCAAAAACGTAGATAATGGGAATGTTAATTCCAAGGACCACAGAAATGTTGGTTGTTTTCTTAATCTAGCAAAGTAGCAAACTTCCTTTCTGCTGCCATAAAATCAGTGAAAGGCTGCTGATTAAATAGATGTTTCATAATGAAATTCAGTGAAGTTTAGACAAGAACAAACTCAACAAGAGTTTGATTTCTGTGGATACTATCTTATATTCTGTAGTTCATTGTAACTAAAGCATTTGTTCTACTCTAGAAAAGCCTACAAATTAGTGATAGAAAACAGTAAATCTGCCATAGGTGAAATTACCTACAGCTAGATTATGCTAAGCTGCTTGTGGGTGGGAAGGCAAGGATTTCCTGATTCTGTGCAAGTGGCCGGTGTCTTCTCGGCAATCTGGTGCCTTTCCATCTGCTCTAAGCCATTTTTCCTCACCTACTTCTCATGTGCTCTTTAGCTTTTTCCCTTCAAGTTGCTCCAAAAACCAACGTTGTACCAAAGTTTACAGCCATACTTCATGCTCAGTAATATACTACAGCATAGGTCAGCTCCTAACAGAGCATTCACATGCCAAACTGGTTTCCCTCACACAGCCATCCTCTGTATCGTTGGGTGTCTCCATTCTGTGTTAACCGCTGTGCTGGCCAGAAATGTGCAGGGTAAGATTGTAGAAGATGAGAAATAGCAAAGTGTGTCACTAGAGCACTGTAAAAAGAAGGAGGAGGGAGAAATCTGTATAGCAGAGGTAAGGTGTTGCCATATGGAGGAGAAAAGTTTATGGGAGGGGATAAGGGGAGAACATAAGGTACTGGGAAGTAGCAGGTCAAGGGGGAAATTGAGAGTGGTGAACAAGGCTTGAGGTGTAAATCCTTTGCCCTTTTCAGAAAATCCTTGGGGTCAGGAAGAAAATAAATTCCATCTTTATAGTCTTTTAATAACTTTTTTTTTTTCCCCTAACTGATAGGCAGTTGTCTGGATATACTTCATAGTCAAAAAGGAACTAGTTGGGAGTTTCCCCCAGTTGGAGATCTATTTTGGCTTAGAGTTGTGGTCCTCTGTCACAGCAGCTAGAGAACAGTCCATTGCCTGTCCCAATTGGAATGCAGTTTGATTCCAGATGGTCTCAGATTTGAGTCTGTAGATAGATTCACCAGTTGATCTTCTAAGAATCTTCAAAACAAACCTTTGCAACAAAAACATTAACAAAGCTAGAGAGATGGGTATAGGTGAACCTCAAAAGTCAGTAAGGACAAGTGTAGAGTCCTGCATCTGGGGAGGAGTAACACCCGGTACCAGTACAGATTAGGGGTCATCCTGCTGGAAAGCAGCTCCATGGAGGAAGGACTCCAGTCCTAGTGGATAGTAAGATGTCCATGGGACAGCAATGTGCCCCTGTGGCCAAGAATGTCAGTGGGTATCCTGGAGTGCATTAAGAAAACTGTCCAGCAGGTCTAGGGAGGTTCTCCACCCCCTCTCTTCTGCCTTAATGAGACCACCCTTGGAATGCTGTATCCAGTTCTGGGCTCTCCAATTGAGGAGAGACAGGGATCTTGCTGGATAGAGTCCAACAGAGAGGTGCAAGGATGATTAAGGGACTGAAACATCTCTCCTGTGAAGAAAGGCTGAGAGGGGATCTTATTAACATCTATAGCTGTGGGGTGGGTATCAAGTGGAAGGGGCCAGGCTCTTTCCTGTGGTGCCCAGTAATAGGACAAGGAATAATGGCTATAAGCTAGAACATAAGAAGTTTCTCACATTGAGGTGGAACTTCCTTACTGTGAGGGAGACAGAGCCCTGGAATAGACTGCCCAGAGAGGTTTTGGAGTTTTCCCTGGAGACTTTCAAAACCCACTTTGATGTGTTCCTGTGNATTGAGGAGAGACAGGGATCTTGCTGGATAGAGTCCAACAGAGAGGTGCAAGGATGATTAAGGGACTGAAACATCTCTCCTGTGAAGAAAGGCTGAGAGGGGATCTTATTAACATCTATAGCTGTGGGGTGGGTATCAAGTGGAAGGGGCCAGGCTCTTTCCTGTGGTGCCCAGTAATAGGACAAGGAATAATGGCTATAAGCTAGAACATAAGAAGTTTCTCACATTGAGGTGGAACTTCTGTGAGGGAGACAGAGCCCTGGAATAGACTGCCCAGAGAGGTTTTGGAGTTTTCCCTGGAGACTTTCAAAACCCACTTTGATGTGTTCCTGTGGGATCTGCCCTGGGTGGCCCTGCTTTGGCAGGGGAGGTTGAACTAGACGATCTCTAAAAGTCCTTTCCAACCCCTAACATTCTATGATTTATTTTTTAGACATTCTTTTCCCCTTAAATGTACAAGGCTAATTNTAGGACAAGGAATAATGGCTATAAGCTAGAACATAAGAAGTTTCTCACATTGAGGTGGAACTTCCTTACTGTGAGGGAGACAGAGCCCTGGAATAGACTGCCCAGAGAGGTTTTGGAGTTTTCCCTGGAGACTTTCAAAACCCACTTTGATGTGTTCCTGTGGGATCTGCCCTGGGTGGCCCTGCTTTGGCAGGGGAGGTTGAACTAGACGATCTCTAAAAGTCCTTTCCAACCCCTAACATTCTATGATTTATTTTTTAGACATTCTTTTCCCCTTAAATGTACAAGGCTAATTTGATGGGATAACGAGCCTAAGCAGAAAGTACATTCTGCTTTCATGTCAGTTAAAGACAAAAAATTCTCCTGAGTTATTTAATCCATCGTGTTTGCTCATCTCTCCTGGTATGCCAGTAGCCATATTTGGATAATTCCTGCTGTAAAGATTTCAGTCTTTGTGGCTAATCAAGTCCACAACTGCCTTAGAAAGATTGCCAAAAAAAAAGTCTGTTAAGCAGAGGGATGTAATCGTGTTTGCCTTGTACAGAATGATTAAATTTTGGAACATGATGACCCAGATTTCTACTAACCTGCAAAGATTTTTAAACTGAAACTCTAGAAGGGTAAATAAGGCTATTGCTCCAACTGACACTGTTTTTAAACACTTTCTCTTGGCTGATGCTGAAGGGATTTAATGCTGTCTCTGATAACTTCTAAAAGTTGCCAGCATCTTTAAGAGTGTGGTAAAAGCACAAAGTCAAGCGGTTGAGCATTCAGACTGATTCTGTACCAGTGCTAATTAGCACTGCATTGCTCGCCTTGCGGCAGCAGTTCTGTTCTTCCCTGGCACGCTGGCCTTGTGACAGTACTGGGATTGTGTCTAGACTTCAGGCTGACTAACCTCACTAATATATAATTGAAAGGAAAAAAAAAATTCTTATGGTCAGGTTTGGCTCTTTCCACTCAGAAGCATGTCCAAGCATCTTTATTTTAAACATCTACTTGCTGAAATTTTCTTTCTTGTCAACGTAAGGAAGTGTCTATTTCAAAATTTATACAGAGGACACTTCAGTAGTTATGCAAACACTGCATCTATGATACAGCAGGAAAGTTACTTCAGCTTCTCTGAAGTCAGAAGCTTTTAACTCTCTGCTGACCTCTAAAAAATGGTGTCCTTATCCACCAATTAGACTTTGCAATCAGCCCAGCCTTTTATTGTACTATGTAATTAGTGGATGAATTAATCAACATTTCATTTTGATTTCTTAAGTGCTTAGCACTCAGTGGCAATTCAGCATTCAAGTACCTTCAATAAATCCAGGAACTTTGTAATCATGTCATAATAAATTTGCTTAATTTCTACATTTTGTGGCAAATTCTGAAGATAGAATTGCAAAACAGAGACGGCGAGAAGTTTGCCAGTTCCCCTCTCCTGCAACAAACAGATGAGCATTGAGAAGTGAAACAATCTGAAGAGCTGTAACTTTTAAAGCTTTCCAAAATAAACCCCTCTTTCTCCAGCACATCACCTTCTACTGCTTCAGCTACAGGAATTTGCTGATGGAATTAAGCTTGTTGGTCCCTGATATGTAACACTTCATCTACATGCAAATACAAGGTAACTACAAATTGCTATACTGTAAAGTATATATATATTGCCACACTGTTTGTGTGACTTAGGGGGTAGATAAACAAGTACTTGGGATTCAGCTGCTTCATTTGATAGACCTTTACCTGAATGGTTCCAGTTAAAACTGCAACAGGCAACATTCGGAATTACAAAGCCCTACAAACTTTATTTATGAAAGGGCAGCTTAGAAAAAGTAACTTCACCATCATCTAGGTGCTCTCCTTTCTTTCTCTGCTTTGAATGCTATATGTAAAGTGACTCTAAAAATCATGCTTCCCTTCCTTCTCCCTTTTTTTAACTCTGCAGGGGGGGGAGAAGTGCTTCTCCCTGACCTGCATTTCACACAATAGAACCCAAAGGAAAAGAGCAAACAAGCTACAAAAAAAATGTGGTGCATTATGGTGGCACCCAGAGGCTGCTGGTTATACTTGGGGACAGTTGTGTCACAATATCTGTTGTGGCATTGTGCAAATGCACAGCAAAAACTTCTTCTTTGAGAAAACTTAACATTAAATCCTTGACCTTAGTCCTATCCAGACTACGTGACACTGAAACACAGATTTCTTTATACTTCAGTTTAAGGTGAGGGTAATAAAGATTCCTTTCTAAAAATGTCTTAAGCTCTGTCTGTAAGGTAACTGGTAGGAACTCAAAGTGATCTGTGGAGCAACTGCCCTGCAATTACTGTGGTGAACTTTACAGCTGCATTTCTACCTGATCTAGCCTGCGACTGAGCAGCATGGGGGTGCTGTGAAGAACATTGTACTTTCAGCTAATAGAGCTGGATTCATCTGGAGTACTGAACACCACATCTGTGGCTGTAAATCTTTGTCATTCCAGTTGATCTCGCAGCTGTTTTTGCTACGTGAACAATGAACAGAAGGTATTTGTTGAATCTGTGGCAATACTAACGGGCCCTGGGAACTCGCGTGGAAAATTACAACCTGGAAATACTTCTCATTAGAATATTGACACTTACAACACAGCCTTAAGTGTTAACACGTTTAGCGTGTTAAATTCAGTATTGTCTTCAGTGAAGTCATACATATCTTGGTTTGAGATTTGAAATTCTTGAAACAGCTCTCCCCAGTTTGAGCAGTGATGGGTCCTGGGTGATAGGCTTTGACAGGACCGGGCTTCACAACAGCGCTGGAAGGGATTTACTGAGAAAACAATAAGCACATAGTTTGTGTCTTAGTGCAGTGTTTTGATGTCATGTGCTTCGATATTTTTCTATCTTCAGTGCACCATGCAGGAAGAAAATCTACCACCCCCATTCCCCAGCCCCCCCAGTACTGTTAAGAAGTAAAAATAAACAGAAAATGGCACTTTTTCATGTCAGTTGGCAAATCGGTCTGTCTTCTGTGATACCTGCTCGGCTGAGAGGCTGCTTCGTGCTGTGCCCCCTGACTCCTCCCAGACACACAGAGCTGTGTTAAGATCTGGTCCTGATGAACTCTGTAGGGAGCAGACTGGAAGCTGAAGTCTGGGTGAGTCATCAATGCATCTCTGCACTCCAAGCCAGGCTGCCCCTCTCAGGGTATTGCAGAGGCAGTGCAGAGAAGGATATTCTCACTGCAAGATTATTGTGCTGGTAGGTACATAAATAGCTGCAGTAATAAAAATAACCGTAATTACACTGGAGCATGGAGAATTAATTAACATTTTCCACACTGCTAGGGGTTTGACTTCCTGCTCTCATTGCTTGTCAGAGTTTGGAAGGCCACTAAACTGAAGTACAAGTCATCTCTCTTACAATGTTCTGGGGTTGTTATTAATGTGATTTGACCACATTATTTGGTTTAGATAAAACTCCTTTTCATCTTGAAAAATATATAGTCAGCTTAAAACTTCAGATTTTAATTTTAAAAAAGGCAGCTTATGAAAATATTTTCATGTTTAAAAATGCTTATTGAAATAATTTACTTATCTACAATATTGGTAATAGTATTTGCCACAATTTACAGTATTTACCAGAAACGACAACAAATTTGATGTTATCAGGTACAAAAACTAAGGTACAAATAACTTTTCTCATAGAATAAACCCCATTTATGGACTAGTGCAGTACTCTGCAGCTGGGGCTAAAACAAATGAACTTCCATGCAGAACAATGAATTTGGAATAGGACAAAAAATTTTGAGTTCTAACACTTTGGGCAATGTTAAATGTAAAGTTAAAAGAAGCAAATGTTAGTATTCTACCCTTCAAATAATCTGTGTGGGCTAGACAAAGTAAAGGAATAAAAAGTATTTGGAAAAAAAATAATGGTCTGGAACAACCTAACTGCAAGCTGAAGGAAAAGGAAACCTTCAGCCCCTAAGGCAGCTGACCGGGCATCTCCTGCGCTGTGGGGTCAACACAGACCCTCAGTGCCTCGTTACAGAAGCAGCGCGCTCATCGGCGACAGAAAAATCAACAGTCAGGCCGATTTTAATTATTAAAACACAATCGCTCCGTCTGCTTGGGCGCCTTTGGGGGTGACTGGCTTGAACTCTGCCCCGAGGGACATGACATCGGTTTCCTTTCTCGATGACGGTGCCAGCGAACCAGCGCGATGCCCGAGCGCGGGCACAACTCCAGCTGCGAGGCCCCG
>VWZY01009512.1:0-57476 GCA_013399075.1 Chloroceryle aenea
CTACCCTTCTAGGATTCTATGGTAGAAAGAACAAATCCAGAGTTCAGAATGTTTTGTCAGAAACCCAGTATTAGTTATATTAGGATCTATTAAAAGCATAATGAAGAGGCTGTAAAGCAACATCAACATCAGATTTCAGCACAGCATATACTGTTTTGGAGGACTAAGCACAGAATGAAGCCCTGTATTGGACAGTGTGTGGACCTCTCCACGACTTAGGACTAAGTTCATTCAGGAATAGAAGCAGAACAAGTGAAAAGTTGTGAGCTTTTGAGTCTGTATAATCTGAGGACTGCAGAGCTTTCTGAGTTGGTTCTAACAGATCTAAGCAACACCAGTGTGCACGTCACTCACGCACAGTGGAAACCAGGAAAATTCACAACAGTCTAAATAATCTGCTCCTGCAAACTCACTAACAGTCATACTGCACTTCCGTTCTGTTGCAGGTGAGAAAAAAATAGATTACTTCTTTCTGTACCCAATCTAAAGAGAGACTGACTTTCTATATCCCTCTGGAGGAAAAGTAACATGAATAATCTGACATTATTTCTACAAACTCTGATTGAGAAGACACTGAATCAAAGCAGAAGAGACTAAATCAAAAGTATTCAGAAGCTCTGCACACTGGTTTTCAAACATAGAGTAAATATTTTTCTAATATTATTATATAGGGTGTCACGTTGTATCTACTTTATACAATTTTTATTGCTTGATTGAAACACAGTAATTACTCATTCCTTCAACTTACATGATATTTATAGGGTCCAACAGCTCTGCAGATGAATTTTTTACCTTAAGTATAAAGGCTAATAATTAAAACTTGAAATAAAAGGCAAAGAATATCTACACAGCTATCTAAATAATTAATTCAGACTTGGTTGTTTGTTTTTTTTTCCTGCTAAATTTTCCTTCTTGAGACTGCTCCATTCTCTTATACAGACAGTTCCTCAGGCATTTAAACTACAGCATGACTTTTACTTTTCATTGAGTCAGAATCATATAAATAGTGGGAAGACTTCTTTCCTTCTTCAGATTCTATAATACATTGTGGATAAGAAGAAAAAAAAAGGAGCGGGAGGGGAGTGTCTTTTTCTATCCATCCCATTTGAACTTCCACAGCAGAAGATTGCAGAGATGTAGCTGTCTTTGGGACCTGGCTCAGAGTTATCTTCAAGACACCACATGGTAACGCATCGCACGCCAAGGCTGGCTGGCTACTCCCACCAGCAACTGCACTCAATGGCATTCAAATTTCATTCAGTGCCATCCAAATTCAGCAGCCTGCAGTAGATGTGATGTCAGCACAGTAGAATGCACTTCTGTGTCCTCCCTCAAAGGAGTTAGTACAAACTTCCAGTAATAAACTTCTCACTTGATGCTTAAAGGTTATTTTTAGTATGATAAATGCCTCCTCCTCAAGGCTGTTATGAATCGTAGCACATCATACACAGCAAGGCTGGAGATGACAAAGCCCTATTAGGTTATCTCCAGCGTGCTCCTTTGCCAGTGCAAGATTGCTTCCTGCAGTCTTCCAGTCCCTTCAATTCATTTTCATGTTGGACAATGGAGCTTTTGCCTCTTTTCTCTGTAAACTCTTCTGGTATCGCAGAGATTCGAGTTCCAGGAAGGAATTCTTGGCTGCTATGCTAATAGTTTTGTAGATGCTAAACCCCATTGAGATTAATCTACTTAGAAAATGACCCCTTGGAGGCAGGAACTGCCCCTAGCTCCATGCAGGGTCCCTGCCCAGCACAGCAGGGTCCCAGCCTTGCTTAGGGTCTCTAGGAAAAGCCATAGATCAGCGAAGCAGTGAATCCTCCTGTGAATTCAGGAGGATTATAGGAAAGCTCACTTGGGCTGCTCTTCCTCTGGGAATATTATTGCAATTATTACTCTCTTGCAGCTTAACCTCTCCCCTGCTTCCCCAGTTTTCACCCAGGACATTGACTTTCAGCTGGCTTGCTTTAGGTTGTGCCTTACCTTAGAATTTCAGCTTATTTGAGATGAATTCATACTGGGTGCTCTAATATAGCACCAGGTGGGAGTTGAAATGGGGCAGGAGGGCCTCTTAAGACTCACAGAGGTACTTGGCCCCACTTGAAGAAACAAGCAGCCACAGTGAGGGAGATGAACCCCTGAGACTCATTTTGAACCAGAATTTTTCATCTCAGGAGAAACAGAGAGAACTTCTAGGTGAGATGGAGAGGCAGCAGATGTGGTCTTGTTACCCATGAGAAGGAAATGCTGTTCTTTGCCCTAAGATAAAAGCTCCATTCTGAACTTCTCCACCTGTCTCTCTGATACTTGCCATGGCTGGTAGGGGCTGGGCTGGCTGTACCAACACCTTCCAGAGTGGCCATGCCTTGGTCTTTGCAGTTTTCTGGTTTGGGTTTTTTCCTTTTTTTTTTCTCTTTAGGCAAGGAGCCCTAAGGCTCAAACAGGGATGTCTTTGAAATATGCTTAAGGAAGTCTGTTACTATTTTGCTCAGGTATAGCAGGCTCAATATTTTGAACCTTCCCTTAAATAAATAAACTTCTACCTTGAAAAAGAAGCAGGAGATGAAGTGATTTTGTTGAAATGTTTCTCATTTCCATGCAGCATATACAGTATGATAAGCAGTTAAAACTAAAAGTAATATTTGGTATGTCAACATCATCTCTTTCACTGCCAAATACTTCAAAGTCCAACACAACAAGAAAATTTAAATGGGTTCCAAGATGTAAATATCTTAGGACAAGGTCAAAGAAGGTGGCAAATGTTTGTGTGTCCCACACAATTCCACCTGATGAAAAATAAACACGTGAGGGTATTTTTTCTTTTTCAGTGCCATAGTAAAGGGCAAATGTGGAAATCCATCCTACACACAAATATTTCTAGCACTAAAAAAATCAATGTTTCTTTAACCACTCTACCAAGGCTCCTTTTCTATTAGTTCAAGAACTTCTGACACCTCATCTGGTATCTTGTCCACCTCCAAGGATGAAGGCAGGCATGGGTATGTGCAGTCTTCCTTTCCTGGGATGCTGGGAAAGATTTAAGACCCAGTAAAATCTAAACTGGTAACAGAAGGGTGAATACTGACATGCTTTAAGGCAACCCTTGTATATACCAACACTACAATATCAGGGATTGTGTTATGGTCCCAAAATAATTGTTTAAAAAAGAAACAAACCAGCAAAAATTCTTTTATGAGCTGCCAAATTCTGCTAACTATAGCTGCTGTGTTTACTCCCCTTCTGCTAACCAACTCAAATGAGAATTACCAGAACATGCTTGATGCTAGATCAAACTCAAGTTAGAGTTAACACTCAGGGAGTAAATGGAATCTCCTCTTCAGTGGGGACAGGCTTTCAGTAATCACCCAGCATCTAAACAGAACGCTAAACAAAACCCCAGACAAAGTTCCCATCTCTATTTTAATCCTCACCTACACTTTATCTGTAAAAATTATATGCCCTATGTTATGCCAAGCCTTCCAATCTGTATCAAAGCAGAGATGAAATAGCCCACCGATCAAGTTCTCTAACGCTGTTTCAGTAAAAGCCAAATCAAAGCTTAGGGGCAGCTTATGGAGCTATTTCCTAACGCATCTCACTTCCTAACAGACACATAAATCTCTGCTGAGCCCAGAACTACCTGCTGGCATGCATCTCCTCCCTGCCCCTGGAAGGCAGCGACTAATAACAGCCATTTGTGGCTGGTAAGAATCCCTGCCAGCGGTAAAGAGAGGAGGCACACTGAAGCACCTTGTTTTAACCCCTCCAAAAGGCAGCCCCAAAACTATCACTTTTCAGCTGAGACCACAGGGTCCCTTCTCACCTTTCCCGGGAGGAGGGAATGCCAGTGTTCAGACAGGCAGCAATGCCACCAGCAGGTGCCTTCTCCAGGAGCCCGTGCCTGGACTGCGGTGTGGAGCAGAGCGGCTTCGAAAGCTCCTCTGGCCAGAGCCCAGGCTTTTTACACAAAATCCCCTTTGCCAACTGCCAGAGGAAGATGAGGAGCACCCTCAATGGGCACAGTCAGAAGGAGGCAATTACTCTTCATTTTCAGGCAAATTTAAGATGACACACATTGGGAGAAACAAATGAGAGGTAATTCCAAGGACTTTTAGCCAACTGGTAAAGCCCAGTCAGACTCAGCCCCTTAGCAAGCTGCAGAGCTAGACCCAGCTAAGCCCAATGCTTCATGCTTCATCCTTTAGCAAACCTTGATAACTCATTTCTCCATAGAGACTGCAATAAATGTTGACAGGGTGTCCAAGACATGTTCTGCTGCTTTATTTTAACCTGAAAGAAGACAGTGAGTTCTGTTCCACCGTCTGTTACGGTACCACCCGGACTCTGCACTGCTTGTGAATGGCCACCAGTGCTTTGCCATAATTCAGTTCACTTAGAGCTGACTTCCCTGCATTTCCAGGAAGATGAACAAAATGATCCTGGTATTAATCTCACGGGAGAAAGTTTTCTGTCTCTTTTCAGACAGTCTGTCTACAAATACCATCCTGTGGTAAGTGAAGTTGAAAGTGCATTTGTCTGAAACTATGTTCTGCCAGTTTTATTTAAAATAGGGTATTTTGCTTGCATTCACTATTATTCTTTCTAGTTGGAAGAGTCCTCTGCTACAGAGGACAGAGAACTTCATTTTCAATCAATACTGTGCACCATTTGAAATCAATATCATTAACCTTCACTTGAAAAATGCCAGTAAATAGAGGCAATAATCAAAATTATTTTTTTCCTCTATTCACAAAACAGGACTAGTCACTGGCAAGATAAGGAATCCATTACATGAACGAGTGATTTGTCTAGTAGCTGGAAAGATTTAATATTTAGAGTATGGGAAATCTATAAGAGCTGTGAAGTCAACAATATCTGCTGACCACAGAAATTCATTCTTTTTAGGGAGACAGCTGATCCACAAACCCAGCAGCCTCCACACAAGCATTCACTTTATAAACACAAATTAAGTTCAGTTTGAGATGTTCATGATGCCCCTGCATGGAAGACAAAGTAACTGGCTACAAAAAACTAATGATGCCTGGTTTAGAAATGGCCAACATATGGTGCTTGGATTTCTTGGGGCAGAGTCCGTTCATTTTAGATTATTAGTTTGGCTTTTCCTATTGTTTTGTGACAAAATGGTTGGGCTGGTGACATAACAGGGAGAAGACAGGAGCCAGGAGCTTCAGTTGTTGTTATTCACCCTCTCAACAACAGTCTGAAATCTACCACTTGGTACAGAAGCCTCTCTACAGTAGGATTTTCCTCATGTCTCTAGTTTAGTGGAGTTGCATTACAAATACTTTTTAGCGACATCAAAGAAAGAAAAAGGAATGAGATTCTTCTCTTAGTTTCTGTAAGTAATCAGATGTCAAGTACTTCTGATAGTGATTCACCAAATGCAACTCAGCAGCACTTAGCCAGCATTCTGAAATGTGGTTCTCAAGAAAGACACTTCATATATGCTAACAGCTTTAAATAGTTTTAGGGCTCTCTTCACCAGAAAAGCGTTGCGAGGCTGTTTGCTAGGGAAGCCTCTGGAGTGACTGAAGCATGAAGGCTGGGCTCTTGCATCTACATGAGTTATTCTGTACCAGCAGTATCAGCTAAATATAAGCAGGCTGTGAGCAGGAGGACAAAGGGTGGGTAAGACAAGCTCTCCTCTTTGTATAGTGCTAAACCTGATTCCTTCTGGGACAAGAGCCAGTATTTTCAATCCTGCCTACCTGCAGCAAGGACTCCAGTTTGTAAACTGCTGAGCAAGCTGCTTCTGAGTCACCCAGCACAAAGGATGCTCAGCACCCTGGAAAATCAAGACCTAGCCTGCTTTTAACGAGTGCAGAGTACCTGAAGTTCCCAGTGATTTTGCTGGAAGCACCTTTAAGAAACCATAAAATCATGGGTAAAAATAAAACCCAAACCAAACAGGAAGGGACATATCCTGTCCCTCCTAAGAGGCACCTAAACACTCAGCCCGTGCTCACACTCCAGCCATGGCTGGGTATAACAACATCCCACCAAGAACATTTGATTTTAGTCAAACAATTCTCTCCAGAAGCACGAGGAACAATATGACCCATTGCTAGACACAGCCACAGGCAGTAAGTGGTTAATATCCTAAGGGAATTAACCCCTGATACCAGTTTCTGATGAACAGCCTTTACCTAGATCTAAGCACTATCACATGTGAACTAAAAAGTGAGTTGGAATTAAACATATCCATAAAGAGAGAGAAAAAGAGGTGAGAGCCCACCACTAATTGTCCCCTTGGGACTCAGAGTGAAGGGAACAAGATTCAGGTTGCAGGTAGCTACACATTCCTGGGGCTCCTCCTGATTTTCCTGATTCCTCACATTAGCTTTATAAATACTCTATGTTTTGTGATGTCCCACTTTTAGGGAGAACAACTCTCATATCTCAAGTAAGTGACTAAGCTTTAGTTCAAGCAGACTGTATTGTCACATTCCTGTCTGCAAGATTCATCTGCCTTGTGTAAGGTTTTGTTGTCCTGTGGATCTGTTCTTGGCAGATAACCCCTTCCCTGATTAATATTTATTGCTATGATATACTTTTTAGTTGATTAGGTACACAGTGCCAAGAAGTTATGCCTTAAGTTCTATTTTTCCTCAGAATTAACTAAATATAGGCACATTTTCCTGTTGCTATTAGTGGCACATTTTTCCTGTGCACAAGCACAGCCCACCACGAACACAGGTAGAAGAGAACTGATGAGACCCATTCATTCAGCTCCTACTGACATGCAGAGGGGAAGAAAAACCAGCCAAAAAAAAATGTCACTCTTCAGAAGCACCACCAGTGTGATGCTGCAAGAGGATGACAAATGCCTTGAAAGGAAAATGGAATATCAGCTCCTTACTCCCTCACCGCAGAGGTAATTGAACGTATCATGTGAAAACAGGCAATGTAATAGCCATTATTAACTCTGTATTTTAAAACCTATGAAAAATAACACGACAGCTGCCTTCTATTTATGTCAAAGACAAATGGCTGAGCTAGTTCTTATAGCCTGACCCACTCCAACATGCAGATATTGATACGGATCGCAGCAAAAGCAGTATTAGGCATGTCTGTGTTACAGCTCCCTCCTTGCTCCTTATAACCCTCTTTGAGGAGTATTCTCTTTATAAAAAGCACTACACAATTAGAACAGCCCCACTTGGTACAGAATTCGATTAGCAAGGCTGCACTTGCCCATGAATTCCAAGGAGCATCATATTTTCTTTGTGAACCGTAACTGCTTTAATACCAAAAAAGCCAAAAGCATGGCCAAGGGAAGCAGGATGGTATGTCTATCTATACATTGCACACAGGCATCAAATGCAAGGTTTTCTAACAATTAAAGCTTGAAAAATTCCAACTTGTCCTTTTTTTCTTTTGCTGTGTTGAGGACAATTCACTGAAGTGTCCCAGTGGTGCTGGTGGTGGCCGGCACACACACCATAGACTCACAGAATGGGTTGGGTTGGAAGNCCTCCAGGCTGCAAGAGCACACTGCTGGCTCATGGTGAGTTTCTCATCCACCATCTAGCTGGTCATGCAACACTGAAGTCTGGTAGCTTGTTTGGTTCTAAGCAGTGAAAACCTCCCAGCACTGGCTCTATCCTGGGGGGGACAGGGCTGTGAGAGCTGTCTCAGATCCTCCTTCACCCTCATTCTGGCTCCAGCCCTCCTCTAGATACCGATCTTTGTTTACACTCACTGTAGAAAAGAATCACCTCATAAGCCAAAGTCCTGTAATATTTGGACCAACGTGGTCCTGAGAGTAATGGAAAATCTGAGCCCCAGCAGCTAACCAGCTGCATGCACTTGGAAAATGGGACTGATTATTTTCCAGGTAGTTTGTCATGAAATGAGCTTACTGAAGAACACCGGGTTTTACCCTGCAGTTGTTGGGAGGACACACATCACTGCTGCTGCTGAGCTGGCACACAGCAGCTTGTGGAGATGAGGTACCTTGGGATCATTCACACATTGCCATTTGTAAGCAATGAATCACTTGTTAGGTGTAAGTTCTGGAGGGTGTTTAGCTTTCAGGAAAAGCTCCCTTCTCAAATCCAAGAAGTCTGCAGTGGAGGCCCAGACACACACGCAGTGAAGGGAGCAGAGCTGAAAGCAGAGTCTTTTCTGCCCACAGAAATACATGGACCAGGCTTCATCTCTCTCAGCAGATGCACCCCTTGGTACTGAGATCTCAAGCTGGCCATTAATACCTATTTATCTCCAGTAACTTGAGTGACTCCTTGCCAAGAACCTGACAGAATGCAGGCTCAGAAGGCAAAAATTGCCAGTGAAAACATCAACAACTTCTGCCAAACAAGCCTCTCATCCACTGTGCACTACTCCTGGCTCCCTCTTGAAGAATTGCTCTGCATACAGAGTCTTGCAGCCAACAGAGATTCCTTCCCTTTGCTTCCCTGCAATCAATGCTGCTGTATAAAGTATGGTGGTCACAGCTACACTGATGGCAGCAATAAAGATGAATCTCTTTACTCAAGCTTCCTAATGAGTCCACCCAAGGTTTTAGAGCAATAAAAGCCATTTTTAATGACTAACAGAAAAAAATCAGGTTTAATCCCTGCACTTTATTTCTGTAAAAGCCAACTAACCAGCACTCCAGACAGGATGGCAAGGGGAAGAGTACAAGGAAAAATCTGAAAGGGCTGTGGGATTGCTCTTTGCTAGTGACTCTCTCCTCAGGACAATGTACAACACCACACCAAGGCCAGAGTGTGCCAAAATTGGAATGCTAAATTGTGACAGCACACCTCTGTGAATAAAACTGTCACACAGAGGTTGCAAAACAGCGTCCTTTCGAAGGCTGGATGGAGGTTTTTACTCTGGGCCAATCTGTAATTAACATCCAGCTTCTAATTTTTCTCCCTGATTCACTGAACCACTGATTTCAGAATAAGGATGAACTGAATCTTAGAATTCCACTTAAAAAAACCCAAACCACCTTTACATTTTAGCCAGTCAGTTCTGGGGGTGGTATTGATGCACATCACTCAGGATTCCTGTCTAGGTGCAGCTTCACTCTGCAAATAAAAATAAATAAATACAAAGAGAGAGGGGAAAACAGTTAAAATGGGGTTATTTTTTTCCTTTTAGGGCTGGTAAATTCTCAGATATTTACGTCAGAGCTGCACTATCAGCATTTGATGATGTGCTGATCCAAGATGTTACTTCCCTTGACTATGACAAGCATTGTGCCACGAGTACAGGCTTAGAAACAAATAAAAACCAGAGACAGCAGAATCTGTTGGTGTTACTCCTTCACTAAAGGTGGTTTTCCTAATGGTATCCCAGAAGGAAAGCAGCTCCCTAGTCAAACAAATACCTGTGAAGTCACAGTTCTTTAGGAAGAAGAAACATACCAAGTACACTGCTTTTGACTTTCACGTTTCCTAGTCACCCACCAGCACATTTGAAAATGCTGACTCGTGAGGTGAGGGTTTATAAGCAGCTCTGACTTCTCTGAGTGTATCACTTCACTTACATTGGCCATTGGCCTTTCATTTGTCTCCACAATTTGCTTTCTCTGCTATGAGGGGCAGTTCACTCTAGAAAATACCAAATGCTGAGTTATCTCTATTTCACAAAGCATTCGAACAGGAAAGAAAGCATTATCTACACCTTGTAGGTAACAAACCTCTGGCAGAGGTTAAGGACAAACTTTTCAAAGCCTGCTCTCCTAGTTCTGGCATTCAACAGAAGAGAGCAAGCAGCTCAGTGCTTACAAATGGGTGATGTCTGCAGCTGAAATTACAACTGCTAAGGCACCTCGAGTTCACTTCGCAAAAACACGGAGCTGCAAAGTGAGAGGCCACTGGTGACCTGGTTCTCTCACAGCCATTGCCAGGTTATTCAGAGGCAAGTCAAGAATGGAAAGCCAGCACCTCAGAAGTTATTTTCTATGTTTTTGCACCAAACCATCAGGACAACAAAGACTGGCCAAAACCCCTCGAGGGATGCTTTAACTCTAAGATCCAGCAAGCCCTCTTGCCAGATCGGATCTTTTCAGAGTACGTGACTGCAGCTGCCTTCTAACTCAGTCCCTGAGTGGCATTTTACTTCCTATCACTGTACAACTCCAACCATGACTCCACTCTCTTGCTTCTTCTCTTCATTTTAAGCAAAACCCACGTCGCCATAAAAACTCACCCCTTCCTCTCCTCCCCCTCTGCCTCTGCTCCACCTCAGGGGGTAACCGAACATAAGAACAAATGAGCGGGTTACAAATGTTCTCCTTTGCTTTGCAAAGATAAAACCCTTCAGAAACTCCTCAGCCTCACTCTTCTCTCCCATTTTAGCCATATTTACATGCCAGATGGGTTTTCCCTGAGCTCCACCACCACTCTGAAAACTGCAACAGTGTTTTTATTTTATTTTATCGCTGTGTGAGAATAGAAGAACCACAGCTAGATAAAATGAATTACAGGTATACCTCCCAGACACTCTGTACATCATGCTAAGCAAAAGCTGTGTTGTGTTAACTGTCAAGCTGAGAAATAGCTGACATTTGTTATTTTAATTAATAGTTTACTTTGCTGAAATAAGCTTCTACGAGAAGCTATGACTTTTATTAAATCCACCACAGCATTATTTTCACAGATTGGGAGGCAAAAAACTCATTTTCAAAACTGCTTTGCCCTACAAGGTCACTGCAAACAGCTTGAATGCACATGGCAAGGAGACATCTGGCTCAACGATACCAATCTCTCTTCAATGTGCAGGATTTCCAACAGTTAAGGCACTGTTCAGTGCTTATTTGGTAATCAGGTAGTTTTCAGTCGGTGTTTAGTAGTAAAGATTTTTATCCCCTGTGGAACTTTGATATTTTATACCTGCCACCTTGAATTCTGAGATCTCAGCCTTTGCTTTAGAAATCAGGAGGAGCCACATCATCCACGGATGAAATCAGACACACGAGCTGCCTGTCACTGATGTACACAGTGAAACAGGAAGCATGTGCTCTTTCTTTGCCCAAAGATTTTAAGGTCATCGATGAGAGCAGGGGATCTCTCATTTCTTTGAGAAGACCAATCTTATTTTCAGCTAAGTGAGCTCACTCCATTTCATACCAGTGAAAGTATGCTTGGCAAAAGAGAATAGAAGACACAACATTCTGGAGAGCCAGACCTTTTCTGCTGATTCCTGAGCCACTTGAAGGCTGCAAAGCAGGGTAGCAGGAGGATTTTATTTATTTTATTTTTTTGACATCAGCATGTGAAGATCAATACATCAATTGATTTCCATAAATTGTATCTCACTTGCACTTTTTTTTTTTTATTGAGGTCTAACCTCACAATGAATAAAACTCGTGCTCTCGGGATTGATCTGTTGCTTCATAGTAATGGAAAGATTCCATTGACTTTAAGCTCTCAGTGCTAGAAATAACAAGGCTGAATGTTTATGGCTCTGGAGTGGAACCACAGGCAGGTAATCGCTTGTTCTGCCTCCACTCTGAAGTGATTAAAAGTTCCATTGTCAAGATTAAAATAGGCCTGGGCTTTTTTTTTTAATATACATGTTCTGTTTTGGATTGTAGAGGACAGAAAGTTCTCCTTCTCCACTTAAATAATTTGGGGTTATATTTCTGAAGAAAGGAGGAATTTTTTGTCTGATCAAATGCATAATAAAGCTGCTCCAGCCAACTTTAGTCTTAAGGTTCCAAGAGAGGCAGAGGTTATGGAGAGAAATAATTATTAGAATAATATTGGAAAAATGGACAGGGTTTCAGGCTAAAAGCCTTTGATCAGGTCATATGCATAAAAGAATCAAAGATTCATAGACTCATGGAATGGTAGGGNATGCAGATACATACATTTGCTGGAATATAGATTCCTTTACAGGCACATAGAAAGGATTGTTACTTTCATGCTTTTCCCTCACGGGCAACAAATTCTGCCCCCCTTTCTGGGGCACTTCTGGGTCTAAGGAGCAAGCCAGATGCTGCAAACTGCCCCCTAACTGTGCAGCTCTGCACAGCTTCTGCAGCATCCCCGTGGCACTCCCGGGTGGGTGGACTGGTGACAGGTCTGGTTGTGTTTCTGCAGGAGTCAGCTGCTCTGTCCCACCTCAGGCCTGAGCCTGCTGCAGCTGAACTGAGGATGTGCTGAGCTGGAGGCCAGAACCTGCTGCTGCTGCTGCTGCCTTCATCTTTCCTTCCATAACTGCCTGATGCCACCTGTCTTCCTCACATGATACAGCAGTTGGGACGAGCTCATCTCCACCACACAGAAAGCTGGAATTAAGTGTTCCTCCCTGTGTGTTTATAACCCCACTGATACTGATACAAAGATCCTTTCTCATGGACCAGAAGGAGCACAACAAAGGCTCCCATCGCATCTGAGATGGAATGACTTTACATTCAGGTATCTCTGGAAAGGCAGAGAGATCAGGTCTGAAGCACGTTAGGATGGAGTCAAAGAGCAAAGTTACACACACCCCAGGGCTGCTGGAGACACAGATTTCCTCCTTCCTGGCAAAACTGGGTAGCAATTTGAGCATTCCTCCTTCTAACCTTGTTTGGCACCTGCTGTACCTCTCACAGGGCAAGAGTGCAAGGAGGGATCTTCAGAAGAAGGCAGGATTGAGACTCAAGACTTGCCACAGACTGACCTCACCTCCATAAATGGACCATCAAAGGAAGCTCACAACCCACTTAAAGTGGCCAGTTCAAAGAGCTCGAAGGGACAGGAGTAATTTTTCTAATTAATTCCTACAATCTACATTCTATTCTTTCCCACTTCTTATAATCTGCATGATTGCAAAAGTAGTATTTCTTTTTGCAAGAATAAATCAAGATTTTTTTTAAGCTAACAATGCCAACTGATGTCCTGTTTACATTTCTACATCATATAAAACTCTCTCAGCTTACACACAAACACTGCCTCGCTGCCTCTATTCGTATATGGTATTAAAAAGCAAAAATAGAAATGTTCATGGAAATGTTAAAGACAAAATGAAATTTCCAGTGACTTGTGTCAACTCTAGATCTACAGTGGGATGGGGTTTAAATGAGTGGGAAGAAAGGAAGTTTATAAGGGAAGAAAGGGAGTTTATCATGCAGGGAAACAGTTATTTCAGTCTTTTATCTTTGCTTAGCCAGTGAACAGCAATATATATATTTATTGCCTATTAACACCTGCCAACAACAAAACAAGATCACAGGGAGAATTGTGACAGTTATATAAAGGTATTTATTGAAGTTATGTCATTTTGTATCTTCTGGAAGTTCATTTTCACTTCCTGGCAGGTTATGCAAATTCAAACAATGCAGCATTGATAAGTGATAATCCCAAAGAGGGGGAAATTAATATTACCAAAGGAAGAGGTAACTCTAATAGCAAACAACTCTGACATCTGCTTTTAAGTTTGTTGGGGTTTTTGGGGGGTTTGGTGGGTTTTTTTTTTGTATCATTTCTATGTAGTTTCCAAAAGTTGATATAAAACTCTTTTTAATATAGCAAAGCAACCATCTTTTAAGCTTTCCTAAGAGGTAAGAATGGTAACTAGCACACATGTAGATACAAAGTAGGTGTTTACAAGATAACATTCAAAAGGAATGCAGGGAAACAAGCATCACTGGAATGGTTAATCTCATGTATTTTTAAAGAAAAAAATATTTACTGGTTTTGTTTTCTACAGTTCTATCATCAATAATGCAACTCTGCTTTGTTTACATATTCCTTACAAGTCACTTGGGCTTTATTCTCCTTCCTATCTCCTCTCTACCCTACATTTCTATGCTCATTTGTTTTGAAAGAAACCCCATAATATTAGGATCTTTTATGGCTGAGAACTATTAGGCTGAAACGTCCCAGATCTGAAACATAGGGAAGTTGTTAAAAATGTGCTAACACAAGCAAAATCCCCCCCAAACCAGGAGGTGTGTGAGCAGCATATAAAATTCCTCTCCTCACGTCCTTCAAAAAAGTTTAATACATAGTCAGGTCACATTATTGCACATCAAATTCTCTAGGTCTCTAGCTGCCAGTAGCAATTATCTGTAAGAGAACATATTTTCCCTCGTGAGTAGCTATCGGGAATTTTTGACTATACCTAAGCATAGCCTTGAGCAAAACTCCTTCAGGGCATATTTGGAATGGAGTATTTCAATTGGATGAAATATTAAGGTTTCTGTGCAATGTGTCTATCTATATATTCCTACATCTGCTTCAACATATTGATCTGTTTATCTGTTTGCTTTAATTAAATGAAACAGTTGTATTCAAATGTAAATAGCTCTGAATCTCAGAGTTTTAAGTACAGTTTCCCAGTTCCTGAGGTTGCCATAAGGACAACTTATCCCGTACCGGTGGCTCCCACCGGCTGCCCCTGTCCCAGGGTGGACCCCTTGGGCTGCACCCCTCACCCAGCACACACATCCCTCACTCTCCATCAGCTATGGTGATGGGATGTGCTTGTCCTGGCATGACTGAGGATCCTACATGCACCTCGTTTCTCGTTTCCCTGTGCTCTAGATGGAAGGGGGGGTAAGATTTCTGCAAACACAGTACCTATTAGAAGGCCAGGAGAAGAAAATTCTGTAGTCAGATGATAATGGTCCCACAGCATACGAGAAGCACTGAACTCTGCTAATAAGAAACAGGCTGGAACTGTGTAGTAAACCTACTAATGAATGAGATGATTTTAATTTCTGTCTTGTGAACACAGGTGCAGCCACCTGCTTTCAGATGCGATTATTTTGGTTGCATTGTGACATGGACTGGGTCTCAACTGTACATTAACTACAACAACAATCCCTTGCTCTCATACTACAGCCTCTGAAGTCTACAGTAATCTTCCCGTTGATTTTAGAGGCAGGCAGATCAAAGAATTAACATTTATGCATGATGCCTGCGGGTTTATTCCCTAACTTCTTTTAAATGTACGACAACAGAGCTGTAAAAATGAAGATAATACCAATCAGTTAGGGAGTGGGCACATTGTATCAGGAAGATAGGGATTTTTTAAGACAAAAAAATCTAATGGCAATAGATAATCAATGATTTTGGTCAATGGAGTACTTGGAATAAATGCAAGAGCAAGCATAGGAAAGACTTTGATAGCAGTTGTATGCACTTCCATTACTGCAAAGGAAACCAGCATTACAGCTCTGACAAATGAAATACTCTGGGAGTCTTTCTAGCCCTGGTAGAACAAGAGGTGCTATCTTTCTAGCTTTCAAATGACCAAGAAATAGTCAAGAAAGAAAAAAAAGCATCAATTCTCATCCCTGTTCTTAATAATACATTCACAGTCTTAAATGGTGTTCTTCCTTCCCAGATTTTTCCAAATCTATCCTATTTATCTGATGGGATTCCTGTCCCATCTTTCCACATATTACAGCTAATTAGTACCCCCTGATGGGAAACAGTCCACTGACAGAAAAAGCAGTTGGATAAGATCTACATTAACAAATGTAGTTCATTTAATATCATTTGTACTGCTGCATTATTAATAATACATAATTACCTTGTGCAGGCTGCAAGGGGGGAAGAATAAAATCATTCATTAATTTCTTGGCCTTTACAAAAGGAGTAGTATATTTGCCAGGAAAAAAAAAATATAGAAGTAAAGTATTGAACTTAAAGCCTGCCATTCATCAGTTTTGCATGTTGCACTAAAATATTAACTTTTTTTTTTTGCATGGAAACTACTGCTATATTTAAATGAGATCTTTCCACGAGCCCGAAATATGGTGTGCCATGCTGTCACTGGAAGTGTAAGTTGTTATTCTGAAAGCACTGAACAAAGGAGCATGACAGTCAACTCTCTGAAAGTTGAGGTTTCCAGACAGCTTCTGAGGGATGCTTTCAATGCATACAAATTCCAGGCAAAAAAGAAAACCAATCCCCATGGAGAATTTCCCATGCCCCACCCTGGGCTGTACAATCTATTACTTGGCTAATCATCTAGTTAGGATATTTTCATTTACCTCTGACTTTGCATACTGCAGGAAGCAAATACAGATCAGCCTTATTTTTCTCCTCCCTCTTTAAGCCCCAAGCAGCACGAGAGCATTTTATCCCAGTTAGAGAATGGTGCCAGATCCTGCTGAATTGCAGGCTGAAAAGACCTGTTAGGACATAGGATAAATTCATCCAAATGCGAGTAGAATCTGTTGTTCTCACCTGAGTAAGGTCTCTGTGTTGCTTTGTGTGTTTTGCCTGAAGAACTGGTATTTTGGCTTTTTTTGACCCTTGCTGTCACGTTATCAGACATACTGAGCTATTCTGCATAAAGACACTCTCTAGAACTTCAATGTTCCTTTAAAAAGAGCGAGGGAGAGTGCAGACTAAAACCCTGAACTATGTTTCTATATTTTTCCTGAAAGCAGGAGTCTGGTTGTCTGTTAATGCCATGATGCACATGTCTGCAAGCAGTAGAGGAGCAAGGAAAGCACATTCCCCCTTGACCAGGAGTGGGAGACACGAGGCAGAGACTCACAAAGCATCTGACTCTTTCTTTCAAGAAGATTTTGGCTCACAGTCTGACTTGCTCTCACAAATGCTTAGCTCAGCTGAGACAGCACCTCGGAATGAAGACAGAAGTATAAAAATGTGAGAAGAGAAAGTTTTTTCCTTTTAAAAATGAAATACAAGTTGTACACTTGAAAGGCAAGAATATTAGCTATAAAACAAAACCACAGGAAAAAAAAATCCAGAAAAGAGAATGGAAAAATGAATAGACAAGACAGAAAGCAGAGTATGACAGGTATCACTAAAATCCAAGATTTCCCAGGTACAAGAGAGTCTGAACATTGGGCTGAGCTCAGAGGCAAAGCTGAGCTCGAGGAGGGGGGAAGCTCATTCTATAGGAATGGAATTAATGCACCTGCACGCCAGAGGAGGTGGGAGAAGGACCCAGCTCAAAGATGATCAGCAGGAAAAAAATCAGAGTGCAGCAAATAGCTGCTTGTCCCACTCAGTTAAGCCCAGAAAAGAACAGGAGTGGTGGGGTCTGCACTGCTCTAAGGGAGGGGAGAGTTTGGATTCAAGTGGTTAAGTGTTTCAGATTATTTAGAAGAATGCTGAGAAACACACAGCCAAGCAAAATGTTGCACTGAAGCTGCTTCTGAACAGGATGACCTGCCAGTGGACACAAGGTCACCTGAAACTCTCTTTATCATTTGGTAAAAGCCTGTGGGGAGAAAATAAACTCTAATGTTTTATTCTAGCAGAAGGAAGTGAGGGGGTCATGCTTTACACGAAGAAGTCAGGACACAGCTCTCCTCGGGTTCCCAGTTGGAAATGAGACATGCAGAAGAGAAGACCATGGAGCAACAGCACGGAGCCAGATCCATCAGGAGCCAGCGAAAGGTACACGGCCAAAATTGTGATGCTGAAAGACAAATGTAAAGCCAACAGCCTTCTGTCTGACAGTGCTGAGGGGGGGAAATTAACCCACCTTCTGGAGGTACAGCAGGCACTTGAATCTTTTTCAAGTCTCCTCCATCACCCCCCTCGAAAAAGAGCCAAACCCAAAGGGTCACAAAGCCTCTCGCTTACTTAATAACCAGCCAGCCAACAAAATACCCAACCTGGGCAAGGAGGTAGAAAATCCTTCTAAAGGACATAAAGATCTATTTCCAAAAGATGAAATGCAGTGAGGCAGTGTAACAGAGACTAATTCCAAGTCTGAAATATAAAATGCATTCCAGAAAGATCTGAAGTGTTTGAAATCAAATATTATTTCAGTTGACTTCTCGAGCTACTTATTTTCATTCTGCGAAGTACGAGTGATCCTAAAGGTTTCAAGTGATTACCAAGTGCTTTGGAGAAAGTAATCTTAACTAAGATACGATCAGACAGGACTTGTAGGATTCTTCAGACTAGTGTGTTTTGTTATGGTCATTCCTTTCCTTCCTCAGAAGGAAAATATTAATACCTGATCCTCATCTGGTTTTCACCCAAAGCTACACCGTGATGCGAGTGTCTGTGGCTCTGCTTCACATCACTGAAACCATATGGTCTTAAAACTCCAAATTAAGAATACTCTAGATGCAAAGCCTATGAATACTGAATTATTTGAATTCCATTATCTGACCGACATAAGAAATGAAAAATTTATGTTTTACTAAATAATGTAGAAAAACAGCGCTGCACGTTTCATCCTTAATTTTGAGAAGTCACAAAATGTCATCATACCCTGAGTGTTGTCTCAAAATGTATTAAATTGAATATACTCTATATATGTTCAATATAAATAATATATATTTAAATATATAAAAACAATATACTTCTATATAAATAATGCAGCTCGAAAGGACCAGAACAGATTTCTAATCCATTTTAAGTCTCATAACACAACTGAATTCAAGGTTAACAGTAACTTTATCCTAAGTAGCATTTGCTGCCAACAAGCCCCAGCTTTACTGTATTTACTAGGGGATGCAAGCCTGAAGATATATCACAATATAAAATAGATGGCAACAAGTAGAAAAAACTAGACAAGACACCATAAACTGAAGAAAAACTGACACACACAACAATAGCCATTAACTTGGCAATCAGTCCAGATCCCCTCGATATAAACGTCCCATAACTAAACCATCAGGATTTACTGATGGAGTAAAAGGTGTGAGCAGAGGGGCCAGGCAGCACCATCGCAACACAGCACATGCTCAGTCACAAGCAGCAGAGTTTGCAGGCAGCAGAGGCTCTTTTTTCTCACCAGGAGAAAAAAAAGAAGTTCTTTTACATAACTGGGTATTCCCTCCCCACTTTCTTCCAGTGCTGAGAGATCTTCTTTCTGCTCAGCCCCGTTGCTGTAAATGGTGATCAGGAATTCTTGGAGAAACAAAAAACTTTCAGTACAGGATAAAATTAGAGAAGCTGAGTGCATCTTATTTTTATCTACTTGATTAAGTATTCCAGAGGAATACTCAAAGGATAAAACTTTGAAATTATTATCTACTCCCTAATGATCAGAGATGCTTTGAAAGTAATTCAGAGCAAGAGAAAAAGAAAATAAAAATAATAATTAAAAAAAAAGGTTACCATAATCTAGGAGTCTTCTCCACCTCCCTTAGTCAAGAAAAGTAAAAAGAAAAAGAGAAAGGCAGAAGTCATTCAGCAATTTGTCATTCTCAGTCGTCTCCTCATCATAGTTTGTGCTGAATGGCTTGTGGGTTTTTGGGGGGTTGGTTACATTACTACAATGGTGAGGTTCAGCCAGGTTGTACAAAACAAACACAGCTCACACTGCAGCTTATGGTTAAGCAGCTCTTGAAAATCAGGGTATGTCTCTTTCTACAAACAATATACCAACTCCCAGAGCTTGCCACAGGCAGCTTTAATAACTAACCAGTAACACCTCTCTTCCATGCTTCTCCTTTGGGTAAAGCTGAGCGTTCTTCACATCCCACCTCACTGCTCAGCCTTTGCTTCTGTGTCAAAAGACACCAAGAAACCACTGCCATTGCTCAGCGCGTCCGTACGGATCAGATTTTTGGATGAAGTAGAAATTGTTTCCTTCATTACAACCGTCGTAGGCAATACCCAGCAGCAGTAACACACTGATGAAGACACTGCAGGGAGTAATGAAGCAAAATGGCCTGCGTGGAGGTGTGTGGCGTGGGTTTGCTGATTCCACAGACCCAGCCTCTGAGCTACCGTTTGTAAGAATCTGGAACAAGTTTCTTCATTCCCCCTTCACTATCTCCTGTATCTGTCGACTGAAAATGCTTTACACCTGGCTTGTAGCTTCCCTAAAGCCAGAACGAAGGAATGCAAGACAATTCCTTAACGAAATGAGGTGCCCTAGCACTGACTCCACAGCATCCACACCGTGAAGCTGAACCACAGAAAGGTAGGGGTTGGAAGGGACCTCTGGAGATCATTTAGTCCAACCCCCCTGCCCCAGCAGGGTCCCTTAGATCAAAAAAAAATTGAAGCTTTTGTACCTTTGGTCATGTTTCTTAATTCATACAACACCCAACACTATTTTAATGCCCTTGAAGTGAAACCATATTTTGAACCCAAGGTTTTAAAGCTGTCCCATATTTGAACCACAAAGAAGAGCTGCTCTATCCACGTTCCCTTCCTCCCCACCAAACGCAGGCACGGTGCTTTCTGCTCCATCTGCCTCCAGCAGCTCTGTGCTGCTTCTCTCCTGGCTCACCCACACCTTTGAACAGCCAGCTTCCTTCTAGCTACAGCTTAGAATTCTACCTTATTAAAATACAGCATCATTTTGACAGGCAAACTATTCCACGGAAATATTGAAAATGAGGAATATTTTTTAATGTGTATATAGAGACGGAGGCCAAAAATTCACTCAAGTTTGCATATAATGAAAATATTTCCACAAGTTAAGCATAACAATGCAATATTAAGTCTAATATTGGTGACATTTCACAGATCTTGTTAGAAATTAGGGAGCAGGCTTTATTTGAACTTTGTTGCCCTTCTACTAGATTTCTTTTTTAGAATTAATTTATTTCCTTGTAGTTCTCATTATGTTTTTATTGCATTTATGGAATAGTGGAGCATTTCTCTAACTAATTTAACACCTGTAAATTCCCATGGCTGCTAATGAAAGACACTGTAGACTACCAGATAAATTTCTAATTCATATTTCAAAGGTGGGGAGTTCAAATCCTATTAAGGTTGTGTTTATTAATGTTTCTATTAACTCTTTTCCATCTCTGAAGTTGTGAATTCAACGAATACTTTCAGTTTTGCTCAGGAAAGAAAACACATCTACTCCAAACTGTCACACAAAGCGGGGACAAGGAAGGAGAAGGCAACAAACTTCAGATGCAATATCCATGCTTTTCAATGGATCAGTGTCATTTGGGAGATTAAAGGCAAAACCCAATGAACTCCACGTCTTGAATCCTTCAAAAAGAAATGAATTCTGGTGTAAATCCAATCAGTGATAATTCATTTTTTTTTCTATATAGTGGACCTGCATTGACTGAAGCTTTGGCTTCCATTCCCATCTTTTCTTTCCAACATTCATCATTAAACCTCCCACTGCCTCAGTTTATCCGTCTGTAAAATGGATGCAATACTTATTGACCACCTACTTTAATAATCCTTAATCCTTTGCACATCTACAGCTATCTCCATTAGAATTTTAAAGCTAATAAATTAAAATGCATCTCCAATGGGATTTTGTCAGATTTAATTCATTAGTTATGAGATTCTTAATGGAACAGCTATAGATGTTCAAAGGATTAATTATAGCTAAAAAACAAGCACTTAGAAAACTATTTAGCTATATCAAAAAGAATATATCTCTGGAAATAACTCTGCCCAACGAGACCGGGAGCGAAGCAACCTCTAATATTGCCCTTGACTGACATAACTTTAAATGCAGCAGCATTCTGGAACAATGCTCTAATTTATGCTGATACAGTATCTACATCTGCTATCAGACATAATTATGCAAAAAGGTTTGAGAAATTTCTTTTACTATATTGTTTTGCATATTAGATAACATCTGAGAAGCTGTATTTTGTGCAGCCATTAAAGAAAATAATTTGAGTGGTGTACAAATACACAATCCTTGATTAACAAGCAGTACACTAGGTTCCCCTTCTCATATCTTGAATGGTAATTACTTCTCTTAAAACCACATAATTTTCTCTGAGGAACATTGTGTTCTCCCCCTGTATTTGCAATTTACAAGTATTCACTGTACTTTTATGTGGATCTCCAAGTCATAAGGCTGAAAAAGTGGGTTGTTACCTTCATTAATTTCTTCAGTTTATTTTGTTTCTCAATCACTTTTTAACGAGTTTATGGGATATATTTCCAACTGATGCACAACAACATTCCATTGAAATGTTAAATTATACATTTAGACCCATGAATCTACACCTATAAATTACCTGGGTTCAACAGTTCCACCAAAAAACAAAAATCCACAGACAACACTTGGAGGGATTATTGAGCTAGTCTGAACATACAAGCATCAGAAACATTTTATTTATCTGGTAATCTAAAAATGCAGCTTGTTGTCTCATTTGGTTTCCTCCCAATCAGTGTAAAACCATTCAGATATATTAGGCTCAGAGATAAAAATAGCTCTTTTCCTCACATATAATAGGAGAGGACAAGTCACCCAAAAGTCCCAAGGGTACAGTCTCTGGTGGAAAGGCTTGTGAGCAGTACCCCATGACATTCCTCCTGATTCACAGGAGCCACCATACAAGGTCAGCCAACTTTTTGACCAACCTCCTGCATTAATTTGAGGCCTGCTTTGCACCGGGCCTCACGTTCGGGCCTCACGCCCAATGAAGGCCTTAGCCCAAGGAAGCTGCAGCCTGTAGCTTCCCTGCCAGAATCTGCTTTCAAAAAGACTGACAAGTTCCTCTTTGTTTTCTGGGAAAAAAAATAATAAATATATATATACACACCTGAGGGTCATGCTCTTGGTATTTTCAGAGCTCTAAAAACTCCAGAGACATAAGGGAGACAGAGCCGACTTCTTGCCGTTGATCACAAACACCAGCACAAGGACGAAGAAGATTGAGGCCTTGATGGAGGCTGTCATAATTTATACTGAGGAAGGCTGTCTTCAAAAGCAGGCTGTTGATGAATAAAAAGCCAGCTACCAGTGTCTTCAGACAGAGTGTTAGAATCAAGGTGCAGGGGCTGAGCTCATCAATAGTATTTCTGCAACAGCAACAACCTGACAAGATGACTACGGAGGCTCTGGAAAAATGAGTGAAGGGGGAACGGGAGGAAGAGTTTGTTTATCAGTGTGGTAACAAACATTCACAAGTAACATGCAAGATGTAGTAATGTACTTGAGAGGAAATCATTTTAAAATATATTGTCTCTGAATTCTTATGATTCACGCTAGCTTATAAAATCCTTAGGGCCAAGTACTGCAGTCCCTCCTCAGCCCTCATTCAAGAGAAATCCGCTCAAAATCAATAGGAGTTTGCTTATATAAGGCAAAAGTGAAAACTAAGGATAAAACAGGGCTATGATTCACAGTACACATGAAAATTATTTGGGTTGTTCACACATGCAAACTATACATCATAATAAAAAGATGCTGTCCCACTGATGACCTAGTTTCTGAGACCTGTAGGCAGTTAATAATGGAACTGAACACAAACTCAGCACACAGCAGCAGCAAAGTGTATCACCTGGCTGACAGTTTACACATCTGAATGTCCTGGGCCATCCTGGTAACAGCTCCCTATACTGCATGACCTTTCTTGTTCACACACTTATGTAGGAGTACTTTGAAAAAAGACATTTGGATGGGAAACATTCTGCTTTTCTTATGGTAACTCTGCATTAAAATAACAGTCCTATCCATTTCTTTATTTTACCTTCTAATCACACAATCTGGAATTTATTTTGGAAGATTTAAGTGCTTCAGAATAATTCATCTCTCACAAAAAAAAAACCAACAAACCACCAAACATTACCATGACAAATATTTAGCTATTTTGCAGGTCATGTTTAATTCATTTTACTAAGTAAGAATGTTATTAGCCCGGACGCTTATGAAAATAAGTAGGATTGTTTCATTATTTGTAAATAATCTGTAGTAAAATTTCCAAACAAACATGAAAAGGACAAAGGCATTTCACAAAAGATGTAAATCACACAGTAGTAGTCACTCTTTCCTTTTTCTTTTTAAACAAAAGGAGACAGAAAATTTTGCTCGGCATCAAAGACATTGATGCAGCTTTTAGAGTTCCCTGCATTTAATCACCTTTGTGGAAAAGAAAAAGCCAGTGGTCCTCTGGATTTCAGCCAGTTCCACAAAACTTTTCTCATTAAATTTTCCACTTCCTTAATTCATCTTCACTTGTTCTTCATCTCATTGTTTCCAGGTTCTTGGTTTAGACTGCAAACAGCAGGTAACAGAACACAAGAAAACAAAACTGCCCAAATTGCAGTAGCATCTGTGCTGCTGCTTTTCCTCTTCACTTACTCCCTCTTTTGGTTTGTACTCGTTCTCTACTCCACCCCTCCCATCAGCATCCTCTGCTCAGCCACACTGCTGCAAACCCCTCCCCACACAACCCCTTCCATACTTGGAATCCCCTTATGCTCTCAGTTTCTCCTACCAGCAGGTCCTTCTTGCCAAACTGTTTCGTGATACTCAAGGCTCTCCTTCCCCCTCTCTCCTACGTTGTCTCCTTTCTGCTTTCCATTCCTAATAGTCTTTACACCTCAATCACACTGTAAATTTCAGGATTTACCTTTTCTCTCCTCCTTATCTCTCCCTGTCCATACCTATTCTGCACTCTGAGCCCTCCACGGCTGCAAAATTTCCCGATGAAGTGAATTTTTCTCACCTTTTTTCACCAAGATTTTTTTTCTGAAGACAAAGCAAGATTTCTCATCAACTTCTTTACTGACACATTAGTGCATCTCTCCCTCTTCCTCCGCCACAGAACAGCCTGTGTGTGCATAATGGGGTGTATATTCTAGCAGATTGCAAGAGTGGTGGGTGTTGAAATGCAGAAATGTGTGTCCATGTGCATGCTGGCACGTGTGGGTGTGCATGTAGGTCTGTCTCGATTGCCAGCTACACTCCTAGGCTCCATCAATGACTGCAACATGCACCAGAACTTCATTGTTATTAAATTCCACTTCCAAATCATACTGTAAAAATATTTTGCCTTAAGCAAATTACAGCAGATACAGAAACTTAGTATGAAATAGGAAATGGCTCCACCTGATATCTTTGAATCTGTTAAGAGTCTAAAGCCAAACTAGAACATGAGGGCAGTACCAGTGACAGGATGATTATATTTTCAAGTGTAAAATAAACAAAAATAACTTCAAAACTGCTGAATCTCACGATATGCAAGGCAGCAGAGGCTGGGTAAGAAGAGAGGATAAAGGAACAAGAATATCCACTGAGGCAAGGACAAGCGTGCAGACACTGAAATCTTCTCCTGAAGCTGAGTGAACCTCTAAAGTGAGGTGATCCTGTGGGTCCGATAGTGGCAGGTGTTCTCTTTAAATGAATAAAATGTATTTTAAATATTTAACTCTTCCCTGGAACCAGAAATGGGAGCATGCACATACAACTTGATTTGACAGTTTCGAAAGTGCACCCATGAGAAAAAACAACTTTGTTCCCTTAAGTGGACTGTAATGAGACAGGAATCTCACATATCATCTTCTAGATTCCAAAAGCTCAGAGATACAATTTCAAACACACTCAAACCATCTAATTTTTCCAAATACAATATAAACTACTGACACACATACAAAAAAAGCTATTTTTTCATCTAATTTCTTCGCAGTGAAGCACCACGACTAAGGGGACTGTGCCTGCTGCTCACCTCTCCCCCCCAAATTTTGCTGTTGCCTCTTTATTTTCCTTTCACATCTCTGTTTTTCAGTACAAACTTGTAACTCAGACATCACACTAATCCTCATCTATCAAGCCAACTGCATTTCATCTGATTTATTAGTAAGAGAGGCATCTGAGTGCTACTGCAGCTCTTGAAGCACCCAGATCATTCTCTGCACGCCTAAGAGGTTGTGTTTCCCTTTCCTTAAAAAGCGAGGGCATGCAGAAAATGCCTGGTTTTCAGTTGTGATGTAGGATGGGCCCAGGGACATGTTGTTAAGTGCTAGCCATGGCGGGTGCTGAATTGTCAACCCTTGGCTACCCAAGAGCCTGGAAAGTGAGTTCTCCATGTGTCTCGTGAGGCCAAAGGTCTACACTGGGCAAACAGATTAAAAGAGCAAGAATAGTTCTACAGTTGAGATAGACTCAAGTAAGCTGATTATAACCTGCACCCAAAATAAAGGAAAAATAATTTCATCTCTCAAGTGCCTCATTTAGAAATAGTTTTTTCTGTTTCTCTGTTTTCCCTCTTTCACAGAGGAAAAAGCAGGAATGATGCTCACTGCTGAGACTCCTCCAGAAGGGTAAGTGTGACAGCCAGAATAAATTGTAAACCCAGGACATTGGCAGAACAATACCAGAGACAGGAATGATTTCACCAGTCATCTCCTCATTCACTTACTGGTGAGCTCCACAGCCCAGAAGTTGATGCTAAGCTTCCTATAATGAAACAACAGGTCCCTGTTTTGAAATGAAAAAGGAATACATATAAAGTCAAATGCAAACCTCTCTTTCCCAGGATCTATATATAGGACAGTGCTAACATTTGGTGGCACTTTTTTTCATTACTACAGCTACGTGCTGTCTATATTCAATTTAGGCCTGTCACCCTACTTCAGTTCCACAGACAGATAATTGTTATTACATTTTCATCAATACCTAATATACTTTGAAAATGTAACAGTCTCTGTCCACATCTAGATAGGAAATGATTTTTGTTTCTTACCCATCGCCTCAAAAATGAAATATCTCCAGAATTATTGTCAGCTGTGTTGCCTTTTGGAAATGACATCATTACACACAGCCCCGTGACAACCAGCTAGGAAGAAAGAATAACTTGGCCCAAGTCACGTTTCTCAATCAACACAAGCTTACAGTTTTAATAGTGCCATCAGTCAGATGGCTGCGGGACTGATTGTGTGTTTCAAAAGGCTCCAGAACTACTGTCAGCCAGGAGTTATGTGTCACACCTATACAGGAAAACTACTGCAAATATAAATTATCCTCCTGTCTTCTGTAAAGTATCGATACGCCGGCTCTATTGAGCAGCATATAATGAAGAGGCTTGTGACTAACAGAACACCAGCACGCTCACTATGTGGAAAATCAAGCAGAAAAGTGTATTTTTGTCTTTTTCAGCAGCAAGGAGACACCTAACTTTTCACCTGCCAGTTTTGTCAGAGCTGGATGGCAGTCGAGGCCACGCAACTTGTTTCTTCAAGCCATCAGCAGTGTGTCACAGCTCGAGCAGACGCAGAGGGTGGACACGGTGCAATGAGTGCACCCAGCAGGAACTGGAATCACTCAGTGAAGTTCCCACCACGGTGGCTCGAGGCCAGGCAGCTGGTACATGTAAAAGATGGAAACATCACATCCACTGCTCCCAGGTACTGGGTGAAAAGAATCTTGTCAGGTTGATGTATTTATTTGCTACGAGCATTTTTTTTAAGTTACTAAGATGTGAGTGGTTATGAACGCTCTGAGAAGTGGCAGACTTGGTGTAAATGGTGGGTAAGGACTAGCTCAAGGTGAGCAATGTTATTTTGATGGAGGTCTTGGCCCTTTCCAGAAGCTTCTCCCGTATATTGAAAGGAATCGCTAGCCTTTGCGCTGCCAGCAGTCGGCAGAAAGCGTTGAGTTTTCTGGAGACATCAATCCAAATCTTGCATTATTACATCATCACTTTTCTCAGTCATTCCGACCTCTCCAGCACGCTGATCAAACTGAGTTATGCCATGACTGGTTTCTAGGACAACCAGCGTCTCTCCTCCTTGCACACATTATTTGGACTACGCAGGAGAAATTGATAGGCCTAGAGACTGTAACATGCAATCATTTCAAAGTGAACATTACCAAAAAATATTTAAAAATCAAACTGTTTTCTGGAAACCATGAATGGAACGAATGCAGCAGAAGAGCTTTGCCTATAAAAATGCTACAGGTGGTGAAGATTCCTTATAACTTCCGTGCTTGGCCCAGGAGAGGTGTAACAGCTGAATGGTCAATGGTGCTTTATTTCATACTGAGAAAGTATTGAGAAAAACCCAACAACTTCTTTTCCCTTGAAATCCATGATTGGATTGTCCACGGGGAAAAAAAATACAGAGCGTGTCTAATGCAGTTCCCTGAAGAAAACTAAATGTTGACTTTCATTTTTTTAATGGAAGTGAAGGAAGGGTTTTTCCTTCAGCTTGTGCTTATCTTATTGCCATTAACATTGCAGATAATAAGTCTTCCATCTCCTTTAATGATAGGAATGAAATAAACTCGTCCCACTTCAGCGCTGCTTTGAAACTCTCCCTTCTGATGTACCATCAAAGCAGGCTTGAAACTGAGAGGGTTAAATGAACTGCAGCTCTGCCACCCTCCCTCCTCCCACCTGTTGAATCCCCTGACCTAGAAGTGAAAAAGCCACCTGCATCCCTACCTGCCAGCTCAAACTGCTCCACACGAGCTCTGCAGCTGTATTCGGGGTGCAACGGCGCGACGCGGAATGGCAGAAAATTGCCCGGAGACAACGGCAATACTTAGTGAAACTCAGAAAAAAAGGGATAATAAAATTGAGGGCAAGCTAATTGCTACCTGGACAGCCAGCACAACTTTCCTCAGTGCACTCCACTAGAACTGCCACACAACAGTAACAGGCCTGACCTGGCAGTGTTTCATTTTATTAAAATATCACTTCTTAAATTAAGCCAGAAGGATCCCAGATCTATAATTTTTCCTCCTCTCAATAGCATACTGCTGTTTTGGAAAACATCCCGATCTCCCAGGAAGATTATGAGAAATCCCAATCCATTAATGCTCTTCCTTAGGAGTTAATTTCATCTCTACCTAAGTCTGTAAAAGGTTTCTTGCGTGGAGGGCAATAGAGTTGAACTAAAGCTGTGCAAAATGTTCAAAGAGCCACATGAAACTATATAAAACTCACCAGGTCCAAGGTGTGTACTAATAATTCAAACCAGCAGGGCTTTACTCTAAATTTTATTGAGCCAGAATACCTTTCATTAAAATCAGAAATGTAATTTTGAGCACTATCTGGAATCGTACACATTTCTGGAGGCTAATTATTTCACTTCTCTCCCCACCACCAACCCTCCCTCCCCTCTTCCAGGCTGAATTCTGGGGCTGTTGCACAAAGCCACCGATCTGAGGTTCACGGTTGGACTTGGGGAAGCCTAATTGGCTCGGTGTGACCAGTGTGAGGCCAGCCACAGCTAAGCAGAGAGCCTCTCTGTAGCTGACTTACATAATTCCTCTTTCCAAAAAGTAAAAATTCTGAAAGTAACTCCTTTACCCACTAACACATTGTGCTCCTGGCTCCCACTGTGGCTGACCCAAAGAGAAGAGCCGCTCGTCGCTGCTCGCAGAGAGCGGATCAGCCCTCTGGCTCAGCAGCAGAGGTCTGTGCTAGGGAGGGAAGAGGTCTCTGGTTCAGTCCCTCCAACAAAGCAATTATGTTGTTACAAACCTCTACTGGTTTCCACTCACAGTTTCACTACCTATTTGTGTAACCAGAGAGAAAGAAGTGAATGGGTGTTAACCCTTTGCCTGGCTCTCCTAAGAAAGCTGCAGTAGGGATGCAAATTCGAAGCGCACGGTGTTCCTTGGATGCCTGTGCCACTATCTCCTGCAGGTTTCAAGCCTACAACAAATCCAGCACTGGAGAGCTAAGAAATGCTCATTTCCAGCAACCCTTTTGTTAATAACTTCACCAAAAAGTGTTTAAGTAGAACATATGCACTCCACTTTCTGATTTCGCTTGCAGTAGGAGCAATTCAACAGCCAGAAACTGTTTACAAGTATGGGAGTTCCAGATTCACACATACTGATGAAAAAAAATTTGGATCCACCATTTATTTGGGGGAACTGGAGTTTTATCAACCTTCAGCTTATGTAAGTCTGGGTTTTTAGAGCACTTGCATGAATACAACAGCAGTAGGTGTAACAACTCCTATATATACACATATAGAGAGAAAATAAATAAATAAAAATGGAAAGGGCTCCTTGGGAAAGGAAGAACTTTCACAGAAACACTAACCAGCTCAGGTAACGTGTGAAAGCCAGGGGGAGAACTTGGCATATTCTCATCACTATAATTTTAAGTAGTTTTAACCCAAATTGCAAGAGACTTGCTCTATTTAAATATAAGTCGAAGGAAAAATTTAGACAATAATTGAGCCTTTTAGACAAAATAGGATCAAGGACCTGGAAATGCTGGTATTGAAGGACCTGGAAATGCTGGTATTGATTTTAGCAATTACAAATGAGGGCAATCAGAGCAAAAAAAAAAAATTCAGGTCATGAAAAAGAGATTAAAATTTAGTAAGAACTGAATGACCTTAAGAACTCAAGTAGCAAGAGAGAGATTACATTGGATACTAAGATGTTGTTAAGCTAAAAATCTTGAAAAATAATAATTAAAAATGACCATAACCAAGAGATGACCCATGGTAAAGTTAAGCAGGAATGCTGTGCTGCAAAGCTGTGGTGACACATGCTTCCAACATTCACATAGCACTGTAAAGCTTGCTTAAAAAAAACAATAAATAAAAATAGAAATAAATTTAATAGCAAAATCCAAAGAATTACTTCTATTGACTATGGCCTAGCAGTAGCTACCCAGCATTCTGTCTTGCCTCCTGAATATTTAGAGGTAACTACCATCAGAATTTACTTTATTTTAAGTCAGCATCTGTTTAAAGGCACAAAACTACACTAGCAACAGCTTGTGATCAAAAACAGCCAACCATATTCTGCTGTGGAGATGACCCTGAGAGGCACCAATGAGGAACACTTAATTAAGAGTAATTAAATTCCCATCTTTGTTAGCATTTTGAACTGCTTTGTCCCCACAGGTATCTGAAACCCTGAACTATCTTCATTTTTGGTTATTGTCAGAGTTGGGGATTTTGGGTTGGGTTTTTGGGTTGTTTTTTTGTAGTTGGTTGGTTTGTTTTGGTGGGGGGTGTTTGTTTGTGGGGTTTTTGTTGTTGTTAGTTTTGCTTGGTTTTGTTTTGTTTTTCCATGAAGTCTCCTTTTAACCTGAGCAACGCTAATGACCTTCTTCTGAAACTGGAATTTCTTCACCTGAAAGAGCAGATTTTCACCATTTAGCACACCCTACACCCTGCTGAGACATTCAAAGTAAAGTTGAGAAGGGGACATGACCAGCATATGTGTTGGTCATGATGTTTTCCCTTTCCCTTCACCACTCCAGGAGCAGATTTTCACCATAAAGGACGGAAAACCACCTACTAGGTCTTCTTTCCTTCTACCCACATCTTCATTTCAAGCCTCAGCTCACAGACATTTTGCAGGGGGGAAAAAAAAAAAGGAAAACCAGAAAATCAACTTTTCCCAGTGTGTTTTTTCCAGTTGATTGCTACTCCTTGGCACCAATTATAAGTAACTGTTTCACAGCTAAACCAAAGCAGCACTGTCAGCAAAATCACAGCCTCTCCATCCTCAAGCAATCAGAGGCTTGATGCAAAGGCACAAAGGTGAGACAGATGCCAGTCTAATAGGCCAGGGAGGAATATGCCTCTAGATCTCTGCAGTCCAGGCAGCCTGGCTGGGCAGAATGTAAATTCCTGGTAAACCCTTCCCTTGCCCATCTGCTAAAGAACTGCAAGCTCAGTAGACAGCACGAAACCACTGGGACAAGAGGGACTGCAGATCCTGCCACACTCAAGCCAGTGTCAAAAATAAAAGCATAAAATGAACTAGCTGCCCAGCTGGAGTGAGGCTCCTCTGGTTGCTGGTCAATAGCAACAGCAGAAACAGAAAACAAAGACCTTGCTCCATGCATCTGCTTAATGACAGGAGACATCAAAAAGCTGTCTGTACAAACAACCTTCTGGGAATTTGCAGTCTGCCTTAATATTGTGCTTCATGCCTTGATTCCTGGCTGTGGCCCTTGATCCTGTTTCCTACCTGCTCAGTGCTGATTCTTCCTGCATTTTCTTAAGGCTGTCCTCTCTGCGTTACAGCTAGGCCCCAACTGGCCTGCCTGGCCAGCTCCAGCACGGCCTGCTGGCCTCTGCCTCATTGCTTGGTGTCCTTGGCAGTCAGCTCAGACCTTAACAATCTCCTCAGCACTGCATCTGTGGAGTTTTAAATTACCATGGGTCTTTAATTATGACCCCCTGGAGCTTATTTGCTTCTCTCTCATCAGCCTGGTCTACCTCAGGAGCACAATCCTACCCAGGTGATGAGGATTCAGTTCTTCAGGTCAGATTTCCTTTGAACTCCACTAGAAGTCAACACCACAGCATAGGGGGTCTCTTCATGTCTCCCACTTACAAGCTTCAGCAGAGAAGCCAGCTTTAGTAGGTTTGGCTCCATCTTTTCTGTAGTGCTCAGTTGTGCACGGTCAGGTTTAGCTAATAAGTACCCCAGAAGGTGAACAAATAAAACATGATAGTTGTGTGTAACTCAGAAAGCAGCTCAGCTCTCTGACCCCACACACCATGCTAACCTCTGGCAGGTGCTGTGGCTTTAGCAGTCACTTTGGATAGGGGCAGGTAACTTTTTGCATGGATCACCACAGAAGTGCCCATCCTTGCCATTAAGTAACCCCCCTGGCTGATCTGGCAATGTAGTTAGTGGATGACATCAACCTATTTTTCTGTGCTCATAACAAAGTGATATATGGTCCCTCTTAAAAGAGAGAGAAAAATAATAACCAGAATGCAAAGACAGTTATAGGACAAGTGTGAAAGCTGCTTAGGGCAGCAGGCTGGCACAGCCAGCAACATCACAACTCCAAGAAACCCTCTCCTGCTCCTACAGGAGGACCGGGCTCCAAGCTGGCTCTGTGACAGCAGCAGGGCAGAGGATGGTCAGAAAGGTGTTACACCTCTCTGAGGAAGGGACAGGTATCAGCTAATACCCCTCAGCCATCAGTCCTAATGCTGAGCTGCCAGGCTACAGGGGAGAAGGAGCTGACAGAGCAGGATAAAAAGATCACAGCCAGAAGAGGGGTGAATATCCACTGCTGGGCAGGCTGTGGCACTCCATACAACAAGAAGAACTGTGAAACCATTTGTGAAAACCCTCTTCTGCATACGGAACTGTGAACTGCTACTCACTCCTGAGGGGGAGGGGGCAGTTCTACAAAGCAATCCCTTCCTCATTCCCCTGATTTACACTCGAGCAGACATTAACTCCACCTGCACTACTCCCTCAATTTGCATGTAGATCATTTCCTTACAATCCTCCCCCGAAGTTAAGAGAGAAACTTGCACCCAGCCTATCAAAGACTTACTGCCACCGACCAGCTCCATGGACAGAAATTCAGGGAGCACTCTGGGAATCAACACTTCCTTTGGAAGGTCCCCATTTGCAGAGGACATTTCTGCATCCTCTCTAAATTAGCTGTATTCAATTATTGCCATGCTTTCTGGTTCTACAATTCATCATAAGAATTGCATTTAGAATTATCTGTATCATTTGACAATGAAAATTCCCATTAATGCAGAAGTCACGAGCAGGACTTAAAAAGATCCTCTCTTCCAGGGGTCCCTCATGTCTCACAACCATGCAAAACTACAGAACAACCAAACTGACAAACAGGATTTCATCACTTTTCTCTCACTTTCAATAATTCATGGCCCTAATATTTACTCTATTACCTGTGTAGCATAAATATTAATGACATGCCACTACAAACTTTAGAGTATTTTCTGACTAGAACAACAAGGAACTCTTGCCCTTGGCCTAAAGACAAAAGATTGTCACTGTGATTAATAACAAAAGTGACAAAACCTTGTAACTACAATCAAAAAACATTGTTGTACAGAAATGTTCTGCTAGTTTCTAAATACATTTCACAAAGGCTTGTGATGTTCATCCCTCTCCCTTCCCAGAGGGGAAGAGAAAGAGAATAAGGGACAGAGACTTGTGGATTGGAAAAGGAAGCTAGAACAGTTTTAATGAAAATAATGAAGTGGAATATATATATAAAAATATATACAAAGCCAGTATTGACCCCAACACCCCCCAGAGATGGCAATTAGGTCACCATCAGCAACAATGCTGTAGAGCAGGCACTGGGAAAGTCCCAGACAATGTCTATGAGATGGAATCCCTCACTGGTCAGTTTGGGGTCACCTGTCCTGGCCACTCCTGCCTGGAAGTGTGGCCTTTCCCTTTCTGCACCCCCAGCGTGGTGCACAAGACCCAGCAGTGACCTTGCTCTGCACACCAGCCCTGGGTAGCAAGTCCAGCCATGGAGTGTTATTGCTGCTGGGAGCAGAGACTCTGCAAAAATAGGTCATTCCCTGCAGAAAGGGATGGTACTGAGGGGAGACTGAGCTGAAAAGTGAAAGCACTGAGCAGAATTGGTTCTGCTCTAACTCAAACCAGGACACCAAGTCAGATACTTAGTGGAGCAGATGAGTGACATGTAGTTTTTTGGCAACCTTCGCCAGTCTTTGTTCTTCAATTTTGTTCAGCTCTTCTCTCCTATACTTGGCTTGCTGATCAAAGTCCAAACTGTGAGGGCTACAATATGCCTAGTTTAGCATGCAAATGCAAAGATCAAAAGCAGTCCTCCTTTTTCTGAACACACCCACACTCTCCTAGTCAACAACCATATCCATCGCACTTCTGCCTGCCACTGGGAATATGAGACCTAAGTTAGATTCAGAGGATGGCAGGGACAAAATGAGTGGCATGCCATTTCCACCCATTCCAGCAGCTAGCCACAAGTTGTGGCATAAACAGTCATTTACATGCTATGAAATCTCAAAGAATCCCAGGCAAACAGCATGAGATTCCAGTGTTTGGTTGGCTGGATTTTTTTTTTTACTTTAGCCTTGATGTAAACACTACACTGGCTACAAAACAATATCCATGGATTGCTTAAGCACAGGAAGGCAGACAGCTGGACCCACCAGTCAGGTAGAGAAAGACTTGTGCTCCAAGCATCTACAGGGCAGCTCACTTTGAGCTGGTTCACCTAGTTCAACTGCCTGACCAAGCTGACCAAAAGCTACAGCAAGTTGTTAAGGACATTGTCCAAATGCTTCTTAAACACTGGCAGGCTTGGGGCATTGACCTCCTCTCTAGGAAGCCTGTTCCAGTGGTTGAGCACTCTCCTGGTAAAGAAATGCTTCCTCGTGTCCAGTTCAAACAGCCCCTGGTGCAGCTTTGAACCATTCCCACCCATCCTACCACTAGGTACCTGGGAGAGGAGAACAGCTTGGAACAAATGAAGAAAAACCATGGAAGAAAAGAAGAAAAGCATGAAAAAGACCAAAATGTGTAGTAATTAACCATGAAGGAATTATGTAACACGTAGGTGTTTTGGTCCCTTCCCTTCCCTGCCCTCCCTCCTCCCCCAGATGAAATGCAGGGAACAGAGCAGAACAATCCCCAGCTCAGTGTTTTCACAGGTCCTGAGTCACAGCCAGGACCTTCAGAAAGGATGTGTGACATCATTTCTGCAGATAGCTGGAGACTCGGGGTCACCTCAACCTCCATGGAGCAGGAAGGATGGTTCATTATCTCCCATGAAAGACCCTGAAATAAAAGAGGCCTTAATCCAGTCTACTGTTCAGTGAACTCCTGAATGGGTAAATAAAAGGGTGAGATGATGAGGGGAGGAATGTGGCCAGTGTCTATCGATCCTCTCAAGGCCATTTAATTATTTATCATTTCCTTGATTACACGTGAAAGGGGTCAAATTACTTTTGTAACACATAAGGTTTTTATCACATTTTTCAGCTGGCAAGGTAAATGATTTTGGCTTTTTCCCTCTAGCTCCAGATGGGCTGCTTTTGTTAATGTCTGTTATGTTAATAGAGTATGCAATATTAAGGAATATAAGATATTTATAACAAGTTATAACAGAGCTATGACCCAAACAAATCAGATATAAAATTTTAATGAATTGGTCCCTGAGTCTATTAATTTAGTTATAGGGTAGAAAGCTGGCAAATATATTTTCTCTCTCTCAGGCACTAGGAGAAAAACATTAGCCAGGGTCAAACGCTGTTGCACGCTACTAAGAGAAAAAGAGTATGTTAGAAGGTGACACACAGCTTAATTTCAAGAACATTTCCTACTAACAGCACTAATTATAAACAAAAAGCTGAACGACCTTTCCCACAAGATGTTCATCTGCATCCTAAAAGGCTGAAAACACACACAGATAAAAACCAAGACTGTGAAATCCCAGCAAAGCTCCCTCTTGGGCTAAGCTTTATTTGTAGCGGTGTTATCGTGTGGCAAAGTTTTGGGAGCAAGGTGGATATGGAGGTGGCTTCTGGGAGAAGCTGCTAGAAGCTTCCCCTGTGTCCAGTAGAGGCAGTGGTAGCCAGGTCTGAGACAGACCCGCTGCTGCCCAAAGCTGAGCCCAGCAGCAACCATGGGAGCACCTCTGGGATAATGTAGTTGAGAAGGTGGAAAGAAAAGGGTGCAACAGCAACTGCAGAGAGGGGAGTGAGGTGTGAGAGAGGAACAACTCCCCCACTAGATGGGGAAAGTGTGTGAGGAGTCTTCTCCCTGAGGAGGAGGAGCAGCAGAGACAACAGGGGATGAACTGACTACAACTCCCTATTCCCCCACTGCTGCACTGCTGGGAGGGAAGAGGCAGAAAAAACTGGGAGTGAAGTTAAGCCCAGGAAGAAGGGAGTGGTGGAGGGAAGGTGTTTTAAGATTCAGTTTTTATTTCACATTCTCCAACTGTGATTCAGTTGGTCACTAATTACATTTCCCCAAGTGGAATCTGTTTTGCCTGTGACAGTAACTGGTGAATGATCTCTCCCTGTCCTCACCTCAACCCACGAGCCTTTGGTGACATCTCCTCTCCCCTGTCCAGCTGAGGAGCACCCGGTGTCCAGCCAAGGCCAGCTCAGCTGGAGTGGAGGAATGGGATGCCCACAGTGACAATGAAAACACGTTTTCTGCTGGCTAACCAGAGAGTGCCTCTCTGCATATGTGCATGCATACACATGTAAACACTACTGGGATTCCTCAGCCCAAAGAATAGTTCCTTGGGATACACCCTTCACAAATTCCTACAGGCTTGCTTTAAAAACTGCTTAGAAAAGAAAATATACCATCCTTTTTTTTTCTAGGAAAAAAATGCATTTTAATTCTGTAGAACTATAGCATTTTTACAGTGGTCTTCTGGAAAAAAGCCTAAGGAAATGAATAATGATTTAAAAATTCATTTTACAGATCATACTGTAAATTCTAATCTATTTTCTGCAGCCTCATTAGACTACTGATAGCATTTGGTATGAAGCATGAGATGGTTTCCAAGGCATCAATCAGTGAAGGGGGGGTTGTTTGCTTTTTGTTTGGTTAGTTTGGCTGCTGGATTTGGGGGGTTTCATTTGTTGTTTTGTTGGGGTTTTTTTAAGAGTTGCACACAAATTCACTTGCCCAGTGAATATCAATCCAACTTTGTGACCTGCTGTTACCCAAGGCTTTAATTCAGATGGTTTATTTTGCTCCTTTTCTCTCCCTGTCTTTCCCTTTTATACTCAAAAGTTGCCCTGTATTTTGACCCCACTCAATAACCAGTCAGGATAACCTGGCCACGCTCCCCTACATACCCACATCTGTGCCAGCCAGAGCTCACACAGACACAGTTCTGACCCAGTTTGCCTTACTGCCTGGGGTTCTTCCCCCCAGAAACCTTGTGCATTGTCCAGGGAACACTGGCAGAGTGTCACATCCATTCCAGCCTGGCTTTTGCCCGTTCTTCAGGACATTCTAGGAATGCACTGCATTAGACTTTACACACAGTTGCCCTGTGTGATTCTTGGCAGTCTCTGGGATTATTTTTTTTTTACGTCTCAATTGCCATATAAACCATTAAAAGCTCCCATAAACACAAATATTAATGTACTAATAATGCATACTCCTCCACACTGTAAAATAACTTACTTTTACTACAGTTTTGCTTTGTGTAGAGTGCAATAAACACAGCATCTTGGCATTTTACATTCATATTCTCTCAATTACTTTAATACCATTAATTAAGTTCTAAGTTTACAAGTTACATGTTGTTTACTTTTCTGCTTGCTAACATGCAAATACGATACCAAGCCTGAGAGTCAAGCTAGGACACATCTTCATGAACCTACCCCTTTTTTCTCAATGTTAATGTCCTGGTTTGAGTGAGAACAGAACGAATTCTCTTCAGTGATTTTACTTCTCAGCTCAGTTCTTTTATCAGTGTGCACTGTCTGGAGTGAACGACCTCTTTCCACAGACCATGGCTGTTTCTACCAGGGACAGTGCTCGACGTTTACAGTTACTACCAAGGATCAGTGGGCAGAGAGGCTCTTGCTTATACTTGCTCCTGGGCAGATCAAGGTCTCTGCTGAATCTTGCGTGCCATGTTGGGGGGAGCAAAAAGTAAAAGGCTGCAGCTGCAGGGAGGAGTGGCCAGGACAGGTGACCCCAAACTGCCCAGCGAGGGATGGCATCTCACAGACCTCATATTCAGTAAAAAGCTGGGGGATCCCAACCTCAAGTTGTTTTCTTCAATGGCCGGTGTCCAAGGAGGACTCTGTTCTGCCTTTGATCCTGAGCCATGTGTTCCGGAATCAAGTTCCAGAACCCAGCTCCTGAATCCAGTCCCTGTCTGATGTCAGCTCCAGTCTGGGACTCTCCCAGTGCCTGCTCCACAGAATCACTGGTGATGGTGAAGTAATTGCCACTGGGGAATTGGGTTCAATACTGGTTTTCTGTATATTTATATATTCCATCAAATTAACATTATTTTCTAGAAAGCATTCTTTTCCAATCCATGTGTCTCTCTCCCTTATTCCCTTTCTCTTCCCCTCTGGGAAGGGAGAGGGGTTAAAAGAGAGGGTCTGTCATTCACCTAGTGACTGTCCCAACCCTAACCCTGTGCAATCCACAGAGCATTTCCCAGCTTGGGCACACTACCCTAGACATTTTCCAGTTCAGAGAAAAATCAAAAGGCAAAGAAAAGTTCCTAACAGCTGCTTCTTTTACTTGATCAAAAAGGCTTTAAATAGATACCACACTTCACAAGATTCAACACTTGGAAGCCTCGCCTGGTGAAATAATTGCTTATTGATATCTCTGCGCTCTGTTTCCCGTTACTCTTTGAGTACTTCCCCAAGCACAGGAAGAATCAATCCCCAGTGGAATCAAATCAGTTGAAGTCTTCTGACCAGTGCTCAGAAACAATCTCTCGCATGCAAGGCACAGACCCTTATTCACAGGGAAGAATATATTCTCCTTTGTACCTTTGAACAACATCTGTGGATTTTTTTCCATGGTAATATTTGGAAAATAGGAGAACCAGGTGGATTTCCAGAAGAACCATGAGTCACACTGTTGTTGTCTGGATTCACCACCTCTAACCAATCAATACCTTGGTGAAAGTTCAGTCCAGGACTCCAGGATCCAGTCAGCTCTGAAGGGATGGAAAGGGAGGACCAGAAACTAAGCAGCATGGAAGGGGGCTGACTGATATTTTAACTGCTACAGAACAACCACGACCTCTTTGCAGAGGCTTGTGTAGGGAGAGGAATTTAGCCTCTCACTTCACACACTGCCTTTTCTGTAGCTTACAGGGCTAGGGTTAGGCCACCACACTGAGCACGCTGATTCTGCACCACAAGTGGACAGCAAACCAAAAGTCACTCACAAGACTCACAAGGAATGAGGAGAACACGTTCCTCAGGACAAAGCCGGAGCACTTTGGCTCATGCTGTGGCTAAACTGGAAGCATTCCCATCCTATGCTATGCAGGAGGAATTCTGAAGCATCTTCTAAGACATTTTCTCACTAACAAGTACCTTGGAATTCAAAACACTGCCTGTATTTCACAAACAGTTTACAGAAAACTCAAATATTTAATTGCTATCAGATTATACAGCTTACATTCTTCACCACTCTGAGGCAAGACATTTAGCAAGGAAACCAAAAAAATTTTGTGAATGACAAAACAACAAACCCAACAACTGGTTGCATTAAATTTCTCATTAAAAATCTTTATAGCGTGATAAAGAAGCAGAAAGGGAAAACATCTGAATGACAATTTAATTTATCAAATGCCTCCTATCCATTAATCTCAGGGCCTTTGAAATCTACTATAAAGTTCATCCCTGGACAGTAATTGTTATAACAGTCATTTTGCTGAGAGGTAAACTGGGATACAGAGATCTTTTTTATGTCTCTAAAAGAAGGAAAACAAAATCATACCAAGGAAAAAAAAAAAAGGCAGACTGAAATTAGCAGTTTCTGTTCTCTTAGCTATCACACCACTCTTGCTCTCAGCTTTACCTGAACAAAACAAAGGGATATCTGAAATTTTCCTCAAAGTTACAAAGTGATACCCACACAGCTACTGCTGCCTTCCCTCCCTCTCTTCCCAGTAATACCAGTACTGGACCTGTGACTAACAAATAAAGGCTGCATATGTGCTGGTCTGAATGAACAGAAGCTGCTCCCACTAAGCAGATGCTTCCAAATGACAATAATCAAATGGAAAATCTCTTTCTTTTTTCAAATTTACAAGCTCTAGCAAATAAAAAAGCTACTATACCTTCAAGTGTGCAATCACCTGTGCACACCAGCACACACTCATAGGCTTGTGGCATGGCAAAGAAACCACCTACAGAGTGAACATTAACAGCACAAGCTCTACATAAAGAGCTGCATTTCCTACTTTGCCATTAGTAAGAACTTTGTGGCTGTTTCTCATGTCAGGAGATTTAGTTCTCCAGCAACAGAAACAACCACGGGCAAGGAGTTCCATTTATTTACAATTTTAATGAGATGCTCACAAACATTTCCAACCCCTGCTTGACAAAACGCATGGTACAGCTAATAATGAAATGAAATAAATGTAATGAAATGTTTTCATATTAGTTATGAAAACTTAGAAAAGCACATACATGGTGTTACAGCCCTTTAGCAGAACATACTACCCTGCTTCAGCAAGAAGAAAAACATCTGTGTGTGGCTGCCTGGCAAAGGCAAATGCTGCTGCTGACACTGCCCTTCCTCCAGGAGTCCTGCCACTCTGGAGGACTGGTTCTTCCAGCTTGGGAAGGGGAGGGAGAAGGTGTAAGAGGTTAATAGTGACCACTGTGACAGTCGGCTAATTTTCATGTAAACTCAAGTTTGTCCTTTGCCCACTTCCCTCCAGCAGAGCCCAGCTGCAGAAGTCAGGACAACTGCAGGGGTTTGAAGTGGTGCAGAAGTGCTGCATCTGTTCTGAATTTCAGATTGGAGAAAATCACTTCCTTTTTTGTTCTTAGACCTCAGACTGGCAGGGGGATCATGAGGACCCTGCAGACAGTGCTGCAAATACCCCCCCACACCATCCCAGCCCAGCATAGCCCTGAACACTTGAGCTGCAAACTTCCCTTCTCCATGACTGCTGGAGTATGCAATACAGAGATTAAAAATAAAATACTCTCTTCTCTTTCCCTCTACTCAGCACTGCCATTCACATAATCACTACCTGCTATATTTAGGTTTAATCCTAAATTATGAGCAAACAAGCAGTTCTAATCTCAAAGAGCAACTTTAACATATTAATGCCTATTAGCTTCACAAAGTCCATACTTTCCTCCAGGAAAATCAATTAGCAATAAACAGGCCCACAGAGCATGAGTTTTATTAACAGCTATTTTTTTTCAGGAATTAATAGGAGAAGAGTAAAATAGGCCAATTTTTACTACAGATAAAAAAAAAAATAGGCTATTTTGGGGAGAAAAGGGAAAAAAAGATAAAGAAATTGTACATTAAAGCAGCAGGGGAAAGGATTTGGAAGCTGTGTGGCAGCTGTTTCAAATAACCATCATTTGCAACTCCACTACAGATTTTTGTTACTTGATAAAGTAACAAATCCTTATGAACTGTATGCTGCTGAATCCTGGATTAAAGCACTGTAGTTAGGCCTATTTACTTCAGATATACAGAAGAGAGTAAAGCTCATTTTCAAATAATATTCACCACGTAGAGATGAAATAATACTGAGGATCATTTCAAGCTAGAAGCAAGTCACAGAAACATTGCCTTGCTTGTGTGCGGTCCAGTCCGGGGCACGTCTACCGCACGGCTTTTTGTATTCAGAGATCATCATTTAGTGTTTCATGAGCATCACAGCTCTGTTAAAAAGCAGGGGAGAAAAGCAGACTTGTATTTTCCTTCTGAGCCTGTCGCTTGGTTCATTTTTCAAACAGCCTTCAGCCCCTCGTGAGGATGCTCTGTAACTAAACACAAAGCGATCGGTCTCGTTCCTCTTGTTTACGGGGATGATGCCACTTCTTAAAAAATAGTTGGCTTGAGTTATACATCACCCTTTCATTAGCTCATCTTACTCCTCTAGGTTATCCTAGCCATTCATCACCCCAAATTACATGCAGAAATGAGTTCAGAAGGCATCTGATGTGTTACATTCTCATCCTCGCAGAGCTTCCACCGCAAAGCACGGGAGGGCACTCGTGCTGATCTGAAGTGATAGATGCTGTACTTCCATCTGCAACTTATTTCTGTGGCCTGTCTTATCCATGAAAGACATGAGCTCTGCACTCTGACCCTTCCCAGTCACTGGAGCCTTCCCAAGCCTCTTGGAAGGGGCTGCTGCTAGCAGAGCAGGGCTAGAAAGCCCAGCCTCACCTCTCAGGCAGCCACAGCCACAACACCAGCTTTTCAGTCAGCCAGGCTCTTGTTCACAGCCAGGCACACAGGGACAGGAGGAGAGGTGATGGTCACAAGGGGAGACACGGGGAGTTCCACCTCAGCATGAGGAGAAACTTCTTCCCTGTGAGGGTGACAGAGCCTGGAAGAGGCTGCCTAGGGAGGTTGTGGAGTCTCCTGCTCTGGAGACTTTCCAGCCCCCCCTGGCTCTGTTCCTGTGTGGGCTGCCCTGGGTGACCCTGCTCTGGCAGGGGGGTTGGACTCGATGATCTCCAGAGGTCCCTTCCAACCCCCACCATTCTATGATCTTCCCCTCAGAACTTCCCAAACCAATCAAGACAGCCCCTTTTGAAACCCTTACCCATCTTAATAAACATTACCAAATAAAAAGCTGCTTTGGACCAGGCAAGGCTCAGCTCAAACCTTGTCTGATCCCATCTCTCTGAAAGGGAGGCCTCTCTCCTCCCTTGCAAAGTATTTGACACCCGCTCTACTAACCCACCTGACTCCACACTTCCCCAAAGCTGGGTTTGGTTTTGGAATGCCCTGCCTTTTCCTCCTACCACAGAAAGATGACTTTTTAATGTCCTCTGTGCCAGAGTTTCTCTCTCACAAACTATTTCAGGCAGCACTGTGACTGATGTGAAGAAAATACTGAGGATCCTGCACCATGGCCTCGGATATCTTAAACTGTAACTCAAGTTAGAGGAAGTGATGGGCCAAGGAAAATAGTGACTATGGGCAAGACTGTGCCTTGAAGCTCATTGGGGATGATGAGTGTCTGAATGCAGTATTTTAAAATCCAAGTGTTCTGTAATTGTTGCAGATTTTTCACACTTCCAGCAGCATACATTTTTAATGCTTGGTTTAAAAATGTTTAGAACCACTAAAAGTGTTTAGTGGTTCCACAGGAATCAGAAAAATGTAATTGAAGGGTATGGGATAAATTAAGTTGCATCAAAGTAACTACAGATTTCCACAGCTCTTGTATTGGTTTCTTCCTCTCCAACAAAGCTATTCCAAATCTGTGATAACATTAAAGGACAGAAATAGGAGGGAATAAAGGCAGGGCCAGGGTATCTCTAGCCAAGCTTGTACACCTTCTACAGATGCAGTGTTCTCAGTGGTCCTAACATTTGCTCAATTAATATTTCTCTTCCAAGGATATACTTTCTTTAAAAAAAAATGGATCAAACATGTTGCTGGAGTTTCCAGAGAGAGAAAACAGTTACATTACTAGTGACTATATTTAGGGGAAAACACCAAAAGTTGTTTTTATTTGTTGCTCTTAAGGAACAACAAGATCAAAGGACACTTTGAGTTCTTTAAAAGTTGTAAATTATCCATTTGCAGATTTCCTGAAGTTAGTGTGCAATCTGTGAGTGCTTGTGCCAGAGTTGAGAAGGAAGGCTCTTGAGCTTCACATGTCAGTGCTGTAAACATGTAAATCTGGAAAATGTTTTCCAAGCAGGCAGCCATGTGTAGAGTTTACAGAATCTGTCATGAAAGAGCTGCAGCTGCAGAAGTGCAAACTTCTCACTGCATCTTGAAGAATCCAGATGAGGGGATTTGAGAGGGTTTTTTTGTCCTTTTTTTTCCACCCGTCGTGGAGGATTCCAGCTGGATTGGGTTGGTGGTGCCACCAAGTTTTAAAGCAACACTTCAGCCAGTAAAGAAACACTGGTTATCCAATCACAACAGAATGGAGGAATCTTTCTTAAGATAAAATAAAAAATAAAAGAAAAGGAAAGAAAAATCTTATGGTAATTATACCAGTATGCCAAAGACTATGGACTAATTTATGACCATTTTTGATCAGACATCCCTGTGCTGAGACCACCACAGTTGTATTACCTGAAACCACAACAAAAACCAAGGGAAAGTATCAATGCAGAATTAAGCAGCAGTCCAGCCACACTCTGGAAAAGAAAGGTATAAAACTGAGATTGGAAATATATGTATTTATATTCTGTATATGTGCATCTATAAACACATCTTTTGGTTTCAAGCTCGTCCCTCAACAGCAGGGCCAATTCTAGGAGATCATCTTTTAAAATCTTCACAGAACTATGCAGTAGTTGCTTTCCATGTATAGTTATATTAAAAACCTCTTAGGATATCTTTAAAAATGACATGTACAAACTAGCAGATGGCACAGAAAACAACAGCAATTTGATGAATATAGAAACCAGTGCAACTCTCTCTCACACCACTAATATGTAATATTTGTGATAGGTAATATTCTGGTGTAATATACACTATTTCAAAATGAAATCTGCACTTAAATGCCAATATCATCTCCTTCTGGCTTCTCACTTTATGACACTAACATAGGATCTCATTCACCAAGCCAATTGAAATTTTAATAAAAGAAAGCTGGAGTTTCTAATAAACTCCTGCGGCGAGCGGATAATACTAAACATCTTTAGCAGCATGGTGTTTTTTATTATTATTTTAGCTGTATATTAATATGCTAGTATTTGTAAACTCTCTAGTGTCGCCAGATTTATTTCAAAGGGCTTCTCTGCATCCCTCTTTTGTGAAAAGCACATGTGACAATGAAATAATCATTTCAGCGAGTCTTTACTATATAGACGTCGAAACCAAAAAAAGAAGATACATCTTCCCTTAAAAAGGAAACTTTGGATATTACTTATTTGCCATTTGGGAAGCCAGTATATTGAATTTTCTTATTGAGGGTGAAATTATAACAGCAAGACTGGCAGTGTTCACCGTGTGCAGATTTATTGCAGGTTTGGATATGAACTCACACGCTTTCCTTGCTGCTCGGCTCTGCGCGCACAGCCGAGTGAAACGCGTAGAGATTCCCCTGCCCAAGCTCTGCCCCAAGCCTGCGACTGCTCACAGCCAGCAGTGTGCTGGGTAGTTAGAAAAAGGTGGCTTTCAATATTTTTCAGACCTCCCCAGCATCACTCATGGCTCCATAAAGCGCTGCCTGGCCACAGAGAGAGCAGGAAGCTGGCAGAGCCCAGCCCCAGGCTTGAGCTTTCCACCCCTGGCCGCAGGGATCCATTCCCTGCAGGACCCAGGTTACTGGTCTGCTCAGTCTTCTCTCCTCTCCCCTTGGCATCTAGGATGTTAATGGCACTGGCAGTCGTGGCTCCAAGAGGCCTTTGAAATTCATCCCAAACGGCCCTTTGTCTTCAGCAGACATGGGGTAAGAAATCTAGGGATCGAGTTCTCCTCTCTTGAGCACAAAAATCTCTCTGCAGTGTTTAGTTGGAGCAGGTTGCCTCCAGGATTCGTATGGCAAATCAATTAGCAGCATTTGTAACAACATATACATAAAAGCTTATAGTAATTTTGATAGATATTAAATGTAGCCTTCAGTTGCTGAAAACACATATATGCAACTTGATCTCCTTTCAGGATAATAGCAGTGATTGTCAATGACAAAAAAATTCCTTCTTCCATTCCTAAGCTGCCTGTACACTACCATTAATTCATTATCTCTTTCATCTTATTATGTTCTCAAACTCTACACTCTGCAAACATTAATTTCAACAAGCACCTGCCCTTACAATGCCAAAGTTTGTATTAGGTTTTGGCAACTTTAAAACAAAAAAAAAAGGAAAAAAATAATAAAACTTAATTCACCAGCTTGCAAATGAAATGTACTCAGAGAAAAAAACTTCTTTCCATAAGCTGAAGCAGCTCATCATTAACATTCAAGGAGTGTGAACACAGGCTTCATAGAAAACCATTAAAATATAAGGCAGCTTTCAGCCTATTTTAAGAATTTCAGAGAAATTTTGCATTCTCTTTCCCATGATGCCATGGTGATGTCAGGCTGCATTTCAAGGAAAATGACAATGAAATCATTTCGATTCCATGCAATGTGCAAAAAAAAAGGGGGAAAAAAAAAAAGAAAAGTCATTTTTTCTCTTGGCAAACCGAAGTCTAAAGTAATTAAGCACTGCTGTGTGGGTGGCAGCTTCTTCCTCTGAAGTCAGCCTGAGATAATTACCATATTAAAGTCAAAACATCATGTGCTGCACTGATAGATAGATGGATGGAGAGATTGGGCATCTATTAAATGATCCATTTTGTTATGCTCCCCGGGAAATGTACCATTGATGCCAATTAAAAACAGATATTCCGAGTGAGTATTCTCAGTGACAAAACTTCTAGTCAGTAAACTGAATTTATTATTTACTGGTTGTGAAGTACTCAAAGACGTGGAAAAGTCTGGATAGGTAAGAAGCTAGGAGGAGAACTGTATACTGCACAAAGTTTACAAACCCCTCATTACCCAGTCGCCACGTTCACCTCACGTGCTCCCCAACACAACTTTTAGCTCAGATCCTGAGCTCTCTCCCTTCTGTCACAATCTCCCTAACTAGGGTGGAAATAAGACACAGCGGATAAACATCATCTAAGACTTGGGAATTCACAAAGGTTCTACTGCAAAAAAAGGTCTTTTGCAATTGGAATGCTAAAATATCCATAATTAAATGTCTTCCAGTCTAAATTGTGGTGTCAGGAGAGTAAATGAACCAAAACTACGGCACACCAGCGATGATGAATCGCTGCTGGTTGTTCAGATGTGTCCCAGCAAAGCTTAGGATGATACAAATGCCCCCAAAATGCTGCATGTAGGGAGTTTTAACACGTCCTACCAACACTCTTCAGCGCGTGCTCCCGGCACTCCAAGAGTGAGATGTTGGCACTATTGGGGTGGGAAGAAAATGCTTCCTCTAAAATTTGAAAGGCAGCACTCGCTGTTATGAATTGGGTTTGGGTTTCATTGGCAGTGATTTCAGAGTATGGCCACTTGGTCTACTCCTGCTCCAGGCTGGTATCAGAACACATTTTGGTCGTGTTTGAAGACCCAAGGGCTGCAGGGAAGGGTTTGCTGACAGAAGCATTACAAAAGGGCCAAGTCTCCCCTCCCCGGGTTATGTTCCATCTCATTTCAATGCTTTGAATGAGATTTACTCTTCACTGCTGTTATGATAAAGGTCACAGAACTAAAACTATGTCTCTTTAAAATTAAGGACAGAAATTCCCGAGGCTCAAAAGAAAGGCTTGTTCATATTGACCAACCAGAGATAAAAAGAATGTCACAGGAAAATATACAGGCCCTGATATTAAAATGCTAATGAGTTTTCTCAGCAAGAAATCAAAATAATCAATATTTTATCTTTAATATTAGATTCAGATCTTGCTCTGAGGCACCTTGCTCAGGGAGGACAGCATTTGAGTAAGCCCAGTACTTGTGCTACTGGCTACAGAAAACTCTGACAGAGAGTCTTAAGACCTTTCTGTTTAACAGATTGAAGCTGAAATCCTGGGCTGAGTGAAGCTTGAGGAAAGTTTAGGAATCTTAAGGGCTCAGTCTCACAGCTACTGCAATCCAAATCCACGATTTGTAACAGCAGAAGATACTCACAGCTTTTATTTTATTTTCAAGAGATGATTTTCACTACTGGCATAATTCAATTTTTAATGTGTGGTATAAAACATAAAACTTCCAGCATATTATCATGCCTAGACCTTTGCTACCTCCTCTGAGGTGTTTGGCACAGTGGGATAGACCTCTGAGAATGAAAGTGATCTAGGTGTTCTTAACACACACAAAAAAACAGGGGGAGGAGGGGGAATGGTCCTGTAAAAGTTCCTATTTGTCACCCCCTTATTCAAGGTCAGTGGAATTATTGCAGTTTTACTTTAGTCTAATGAAAATAATTTCAACAAATTCTGACAATAAATTCAAATCCTTCCCAAATTAATGTTAAACACTAGCAGGAGTAAACAAAAAAATTATAAATAAATAAAAAATGATGAAAAATTAATGATGAACTCGACGTCAGAATTTTGTACTTGCAAATAACCTATGTAAAGCTTGACTTAAATGTCTCCATTTTGAACTTTTTTGAAGCTTTTTTTTTTTTCTTGAACATTTTCAAGTTTCATTTTTCACTTTGGGGCATTTTTTTGCCAATATTTCCAACCTAACCTAATAAACTTTTCTTCCAATGAATGAAATTTGAAATTTTCTAATACTAATATGAACTCAAGGGGTGATGTTTTGAAAAAGATTGCATGAGACAAGCAATCAGAAATTAAAAGTGCATTTTTTGTTGAAAAAATAGAAAAATCAAACCTTTAATTTTCAAAGTGATTATTGCCAATAGCTTCCCACACACACTTCCCCCTCCCCCAGTTATCTCTGACAGACAGTTTGCTTTTTTGGTTCCCCAGTGCCACTGCTCAGCTGCTGTTTAAGGAAATGTAGAATATTTCTTATGCCTTTTCTACTTATTTAAATCAGATTTCTTGATGGTAGTTTAGGATACTTTCATTACTTTCTGGATTCTAGGAATAGCCAAATGTATAAAGTAAATAAACTTTGGTAATTAAAATCCAGAATTTGTGAAAAATGAAAGTTTCATTAATCTCCATTCCTCCTGCCAGCTTTCATCCTCCACCGTACTGCTTAATTTAAAATAAAAAATAAAATAAATAAATATCATCAAGAAATAGTTCTCAAATTATCCCCAGGAACATTCCTCCTCCCATCAAGTGCAACAAACTATAAATTTTGAGGCCAAATTGGCATGAAATGCCATTCCGGCTGATCCAGCGGGAAGTCGCATTCCCCAGGATGTAAAACCATCTCTACACCTGTAGGAATCCTTCCAATTCCTAACAAATCTTTCTGAAATCTGTATCTTTGCCCCATCAATACTTGTCAGCCCCTCCTGTAGGCAGTTTTCCACTTCAACACAGAGAGACAGGAGCAGTTTAACAGGGGCCGGGAGATTATTTGGAAGGATTGGGAAAAGAGAAGTTCACGGGTCTGACTTGGATCAAAATTTGGCAGAAGCAAAGCCCTTTTTGAACTGTGCCAGCATCAGGCACTCTGTTGCTATTCCTTCTACTAGACCTTCACACCTACCCCCAGATGTACCAAAACATCCCTCATTGTCTGGAGACACAATGGTCTCGACCACTGCTTCTTGCTTTTCCTCTTACTTGCTTTTCTTTCTCTCCTCCATGAAGATAGCTGTTCATTAATTACTTGATGTGCTACACTCCTGCAAGGTTTTCTAACAGATGCCATAGATAATAACTACAGGACACTGCTCTAACTCATCCGAGGAGCTTTACAGGGTCTGCAAAACATTGTGTTCCTACAGCATTTTGGCAGTGATTTTTTTAGGTGGGAAGGGAGCTCCAAAATATGGAAATGTTTTCAATTTATAGAGAAGGATACCAAGGCTCAAAGAAATGGAATAATTTGTCAGCTGTTGCTAAAGATGAGTCAGTATGTGAAGTGGGCAGACAGCACGGGTGTCATAAATACCAACTTTCAGGACCTCTTCAAACCTGAGGTCATGATTCCTTCCCTCATTGATCCACCTGAAGCCACCTTAACAGTCATAGAATGATAGAAATGTCTGGGTGGGAAGGGAGCTCCAGAGGCCATCCAGTCCAACCCCCCTGCTGAGAGCAGGGACATCCTCAACCAGAGCAGGGTGCTCAGGGCTCTGTCAGCCCCACCTTGAATGTCTCCAGGGATGGGGCCTCAACCACCTCCCTGGGCACCCTGTTCCAGTGCTCTACCACCCTCATGGCAAAGAACTTCTTGCTTCCATCCAATCTAAATCCACTCTTTTCTAACTCACAGTCACACCAGCAAAGCAGACATCACAGCAGATCTGAGGATCTCTTTTTTTCCAGTGTGTTGCAGACCACATAGACGTGTAACTTACTCAGCTGCCAGAAGCACAGTTCTATTTTAATCTGTCTTGAAGCTCAACACCTTTCAGCAGAGCACAATTTTACAAAGCATATCGTTCTCCAAAAACCCAGGGATTAATTTAAATCATGAGAGTGGAAATTCAGGACAAGTAAGAGGTTACCAGGTACTCACTTGCCTCCAGCACAACCTATTAACCATTTCAGTGCTGAACAACAGTTGAAACAAGTGAGGCAACAGATGTTGCCCGTCTGGGCTGAAAACTGAGGGAATACTCTTGCAAACTGAAATGCAAGACCAAGAGAATAACCTGCAGGGCAAGAAAAATTGAGCAGTGCAGATGAATGCACTCTGACAAGAATCAACGCTGTATGGTAGTAGTCCTATTTAAACAGCAACACTACAGGTGCTCACAAGAGGGTTATTTTGTTATGTTACTTGCAATTAGGTCTCCCTGTAACCCATACATCTGTCAAAAGGACGCAAGCAATTAGGAATTTCCACATCAACAGGCAAGGTTTCTCCTTCCCACACGAATGGCACCAGTAAACTCCTTAACCCATGTGCCCGGTGGGGATTCGGCACCGAAACCTCCTCCTGCCTCGTGCTGCCAAGTTTTGTGCTGCTCCATGTGCAATGCATTTATGCCAATTATTAAACCAACAGATTCTCAGTTAAATAATCTGCATATTAACTAGGACGTTTAGTTTACAGGCTAAGTAAAAAGAGATGTACAAAAGACAACCCAGAAGGATGTGTATGTATCCTATGCAAAGCCTAAGGACGGGAAGTAGCTGGAAGGAAAATGCCTTAGGGGGAAGCCAAGGTGCAGCCAAAGGTCTCTCACCATCCCCAGTCCTCTCTCAAAGGAGGTTTGTCCTTGGTGTGGCAGCTGGTCCTTCTCCCCTTGCAGCTTCCAGGGGAGCAGCAAGAGGAAGAGCCGAGAGAAGAGGCCATATGGCTCCCAGCACATCAAGCATCAGCGAGCTCCCGACGGCAAGCTGCAGAGATGGCAAAATGGCCAACTCATGCTTGCTCTGCCATGGAGACAAAATAGCAGTTACTCTGCTATTGATAAAAAACACCCAGAAGAAAACGTGTGTGAATTCTTAGAATGTGGGAGCCTGGAAGGGTGACAGGCAAGGTGCCTCAGAGCAGCGAGAGGCCAGGTACAGAGGAATAAGGAGCAAAATCTTGTGCTGCTTCCATTTTCCAGGTATTTTTGAAAATTGCTGTTATCAAACAGAAATACACAGTCAGGTAGAATGGGTAGTTACAGCCAGCTTTAGAAAGCTCCAGACAGTCTTAACTTTCCATTAAAAAAATACAAAATAGAAGAAATTTAATAGTTAAAAGGGACTGGACTCCATACATGTTTTGTTAGGATTAGCAGCATTTGAAATTCTCAATTAATAAAAATGTTACTTTGATGACTAGAATTTAGTTTGTCCCTTGTCCTAAGAAGAGTAAGTGCTCGGAAATGTTTAGAAGTCCTGTATCTTTTATAGAGCACAGGGCACAATGTTTCTATTCTTGAAGACAGAGTGACATCTAAAGGGATTTTGGAATACTCGAGTCTTGCACACTGAATCCAAACTGACAAAGTCAAGGGCATGTCATATTTTTTGAAAACTGATGAGTTTTCAGGTTTACTGTGGTTGATTGTCCCAAGTAACCATGAAAAGAGGATCAAATTCCAATTTTAATGACATGCCTCAGGGTGCCCCGAGGACAACTGCCATTTTTATCTTAGATTCTGCAGGTCCTCGCTGAACAAAAGGGGGAAATCAGCTTTGAATGGATTCCTTGCACTGTTGTCAAAAGTAATCCAACTGCTCTAAATATCTGTATCCTAAAATATTTTCTTACAGCGTTTTCCATTAACCTGCAGCATGAAGAGAGCAGAATATTTAAATGGCAGTTTTAGCTACCGAGTAGATCTCGCCTCCCCTGACCAAGGGGTATTATAACTGGAGTCTGTCCTAACTGGAATCTCTCTCTCATACACACACACAAAGAACAATCAAACTACAGTACCAAATGGCTAGAACTGGGGTCCAGGATGGGACTGCCATGCATACAAATACTGCTACCATATAGAAAATATACTACTTAAATTTTAAGACATCATTCCAGCTATAGTCCTGAATATAAAAGCCAATTTAGGAAGAAGAAAAAAGTCCAAATAAAGTTTATAATATCCAACAGCAGAAGTGTACAGCATGCTAATGATGAGTTAGGGACCTTTATTTCATTCTCCTCTTAAGTATCTTCCTGAACTCACTGACAGGGGGGGAAGAAAAAATAAATAAATCCTACATGAAAAACATATATTCCCCTCTTGGGCTGAAATAATAATAAATTCTTAAGAATTTGTTTCTAGAGACTGGGGGGGGTGATGTTGGGGAGGGCATGGTACCATCTTTATCTGTCTATTGCTTAGAAGTAGAACATATTCTGAAGCAGTTTTATTTATTTATGAAAAAATGACAAACAGTTGTTAGGCTGCTGTATCTCATTTACAGGCAGAATGCCCCGATGAACTACTTAAATGTGGCTCAGCAGCAAAGCACTGGCAAGCTGAGTTAACTCTTTCTGGCTGAAGAGACAACATATCTCAGCTTTGAAGACAAGTATTTACTAGGAGAGAGAAAAACAGGCATTTCATCACCAAAGTAATACTCGTAGCAAATCTGTGGTCAGAAAAAAAACCACGGAAAGAGCTGTGAAAAGCTCTTCAAAATAGATTCACTGGATACCAGTTGTGTCTTCTGCCTTATGATAATATTTCCTCATGCAACTGATTTAGGGGGTTGGTTTTGTTGTGTTTGGTTTGGATATTTTTTAGGAAAAAATAACAATAAAGAGACTGGGTTCTGCTAAAATTTCCTAACACTACAGGATTTCCTTTTCAAGTCAGAGGTAGTTGGCACAGCTCACGTAAACCAAAAAGTGGGACCTGAGGCACTCAGACAATAAATAATGACAGACACTTTCAACAAGTCTTAATCAAGGAGATTAAAGCAACATGTAACTCTAGATCCATGTTAATAAAATAAGTGGTGAAAAATAATAAATGGAACATACAGAAAGATATTTATCTCTGCTTCAATTAGTCTTTGTGAGCACTATCTTTTTTTTCTTCCTCCCCCAGCACTTTCAAAGGTATTGTAACTGTCTTAAATTTTGATGATTTTCAAAAGCAGAGCTGAGGTAGAGAGGAGAGACTGAGCTCTTGTTTAATACTTTATTCTTTAATCAGTGTATTTATTCAGTAGGCTGTTTGAAAAGGCCTGTGATTGGGGCTGGGGTTGGGCTTTGTGCAGATCCTTCAGAGCTTCCCAGTGCGATCCATGTTCTCACCTTGTCCGCTCCGGTGCTGAGCAGGATTCCCAGACAGACTGCAATGGACACCGTGGACGAGTGCCTATGGCTGCAGAGAAATTCATTTGCACTGTATCTACAATGCAGTTTGAACTTTTCCTTTGTTTGGCAAAGCACATCAAGTTCGATTTAACAATTCTCTTTGTGGCTTTGCTTTTCTCTCTACAGCTTCATATATTTACCAAAAGATAGATACGTGAAGACTTCTGATAATGCAAAAAAAAAAAACAAAGCCATTACTGTACATCCTGGTACACAACTGAGAGCCATCACCTTCTGAGGCAGGGAGTATGAAGAGGAAGTATGAGTTGTAAAACTCTCCCTGCATATCAAAGTCAAGACAATGTCAGCCGCTAGCATCTTATAAGTCACGGTCGCTTGCTGCACTAAGGAAAAACACAAACCTCATTTTGCATTAAGCAAGCAAGCCTTTAGCTCTCCAACTAACCATGGGAAGGCAGTAACTGGTGTCCACAGAGCTGAACGAATCTCTGCTATGAACGGCTTACAGGCGGCACCTAGGACACAACTCACACGTTGTCAATGCTGACGGGAGGTTTTATGCCTGAAGCGTTCCTGGTTAAGAGTCTCCAGAAGCAAAACAAAAGAAGTCACAGTTTGTTCAGCAGCAGCAACCTGGAGTTTTGATAGAGACCAGGAGTGAAGAGGCTCTCTCCAGACCAAGGGTCCCTGTTTTGAACAACTCAATGGGTGATTAGCAGGAGAGGGCAAGGAGTGGAAAGCAGAGAAACGTGGGTTTGCCCAAATTTGGTGGCAGGGAAGGGGGTTCCTGGCTCCCCAGGAGGTCATGCAGCCTCTTCCTGAGGCCACAAAGCATAACACAGGACTTAACTGATGGAAACAAAGGAACACAGCCCTGCAGGCCACACAAAACCTATACAGGTTTAGAATAAGTTTTTAAACCCAAAACTTAGATTTAGCAGATTTACTTTATATCTATACCAGCTTTTCTTTTGTTGTTTTTTTCTTTTTTGAATTTTAAAGAGATTAAATTGCTGTGGAGCAGATCAAGTGGAGTTCTGAGTCTGATTTTTTAGGAGGATGAATGCAGAAAGATATCTGCTGCTAATTCACTGAAATTACCAAATTTTGACATATAAAAAGTATAAAGCTGTGGGATTCAAATAAATAAATATCTATCTCTCAGTACTTTTCTAAAGGATAAAGAGTCTAAGAAAATAACGTATTCAGTTCACAGCAGAATGAGTCACAGATGCAAAATCTCCATTATTCAGCTATCTTTGCTACAGCTTATGCACATATCAGTTTCAGCACAGGAAAAAGAGCAAGCTCAAATAACAAGAAGATTGATCAGGCAACAGAGGAACACAGAAAATGAGACAATAGCAAAAATTAATTAAGTACATATATCTGAGTACATCTCTTGTGTGCAGGGAAGCAGAAACAGACAAACTTCATTAGTTCATGAATGTCCAGTTGTCTCCTGTCTGCAGTGCCCTCCCTTCCCCATATAGACAAATTGACATTCTAAATTACCTAGAGCCAGAAGGATTCTTCAGTTCCTCTCAGCTCCACATCCCTGGTTCAGGATACGCAGACAGAGCGGGCAGCAGGGGCTGGCATGCAAAACCTTCAGAAATACTTGGAGCAATGGGACAGAAATAGACACTCTCTGACTCAATTTCCTTTCATTTTTGCTGGACCCCTGTTGTGGTCCTGGAGCATAAGAGAAGAAGTAGAGACAGAGGGTACTCACACATTCAGGCCAGGCTCTGAATATCTGCCAGCATTAGTTCGCTCAGCACGCTCCTACCCTGTCCCTCATAAGGGGCTCTCCTTCATTCAGAGCCAGGAGCACGGCACAGAGAAAGCCAGTGCTTAGCTCCTGTCAGAGCCACAGACCTTCTTCTACATACCCAAATCTCTCTCCTCTCTCCTGTCTTGGTGCATAATCAAATAAAGCAGATCTATCAGGAAAGACTGGGAGAAACCCACAACACACCACCATACCACAAAAGATAAATGAAGGTCATCTTGGAAAGACTCCAAACCAGACACATCCCATTTAGACAAAAAGGAATGTCTCTAGCAGACATAAAAAGTTTTCCCTAACTTCTCTACGGAGCTCAGTTCACTTAAGTACACACATCCCACATCAAATCCAAATGGAAATTACAATCAAGCTACAGCCCTCCAGTGACACTCCAACAATTCCTTTAAAATTAATGAGTTCAAGGGATATATATTAGAAAAATCTAAATTTGCCAGTGCCCCCTTCTTTGATTTCTCTTAAATCTGGAGTCCAAGACAAATGCTTCTAACCTCTCTATTAAATAAATTAGTCAGTAAGACTTGACTGGCAATTGATGCAAGACATTTTTCCTAGCAATTCATGCTACTGTCTCTATAGTAGACTCAGTAACTCTGGTGTTTACAGATCAAGAGGAAAGTTACCCAAAACAAGCTATTCGGAGATTCCTAATCCTAAAGCTTTTTAAGTTCCATATGCATTTCAATTCACATGCTTACTCTTTGAAAGCTGAGATCTCAAAACATTATTCTGACATCTTATCCCAATCCAAGAAAATCATATGAATGGAGCTGTTTCAAGACTCATCAGTATAGGCAGTATACTGGAAGGGACATCCTAGGTAACTGGTCAAACCAGCATGGCTATGTGCATATACCAACGTTGGCACACGAAGGTAAGAAACCTTTCCTTCCCAATTTAATTGCAGGCCCTTTGTATCTACTTTTTGGTCTTTGAGTATTGCTCTTCAGCTTCTCTAACTTTTTACTTTGTGGTGGTTGTCATAAAACTTGACCTGCTGGTCAAACTAAAGGACAAGAGGAAACACCCCAGGCAGTGGAAGCAGGGACAGGTATAGGCCTGGCTGTGTAGGGATGGGGTCAGGAAGACCAAGGCTGGAGCTGAACTTGGCAAGGGACACGAAGAAAGATGAGAAGGGTTTCTACAGAATGTCAGCTAGGAAGAACACCTGATGAGCAAGACCTGCAAGCTGGTAACAACAGACAAGTTGGAGAAGGCTGAGCTACTCAAGAACTTTTTTGCCTCGGTGTTCAGAGGCAACCTCTCTTCTCGCACCTCTTGAGTTGAGCAACCACAAGACAGGGGCCAGAAGGGCAAAGTCCCTCACACTGTAAGAGAAGATCTGGTTTGTGACCACCTGAGGGACCTGAACGTACATAAGTCTATGGGACCTGAGGAGATGCATCCCAGAGTTGTAAGAGTTGCCAAGCCACTCTCCAAGACACTCAAGGAGTCCTGGCAGGCAGGTGAAGTTTATGGTGTGCTCACAGGTCAGGAGGCCAACCGTATCCTGGGCTGCTTCANGTTGGCACACGAAGGTAAGAAACCTTTCCTTCCCAATTTAATTGCAGGCCCTTTGTATCTACTTTTTGGTCTTTGAGTATTGCTCTTCAGCTTCTCTAACTTTTTACTTTGTGGTGGTTGTCATAAAACTTGACCTGCTGGTCAAACTAAAGGACAAGAGGAAACACCCCAGGCAGTGGAAGCAGGGACAGGTATAGGCCTGGCTGTGTAGGGATGGGGTCAGGAAGACCAAGGCTGGAGCTGAACTTGGCAAGGGACACGAAGNGTGTCCAGAGGGCTGAAGCACCTCCCCTACAAGGTCAGGCTGAGAAAGTTGGGGTTGTTCAGCAAAGAGAAGGCTCTAGGAAGACCTTCAGCAACCTTCCAATACTTAGAGGGAGTCTACGCAAAAGATGTGGAGGGAGTTTATCAGGGAGCACAGTAATAGGATGAGGGGTACCAGTTTGAAACTGAGAGCAGATCTAGATTTGATATGAGGAAGAAATTNAACTTTTTTGCCTCGGTGTTCAGAGGCAACCTCTCTTCTCGCACCTCTTGAGTTGAGCAACCACAAGACAGGGGCCAGAAGGGCAAAGTCCCTCACACTGTAAGAGAAGATCTGGTTTGTGACCACCTGAGGGACCTGAACGTACATAAGTCTATGGGACCTGAGGAGATGCATTCCAGAGTTGTAAGAGTTGCCCAGCCACTCTCCAAGACACTCAAGGAGTCCTGGCAGGCAGGTGAAGTTTATGGTGTGCTCACAGGTCAGGAGGCCAACCGTATCCTGGGCTGCTTCAATGGAAG
>VWZY01009512.1:63275-107978 GCA_013399075.1 Chloroceryle aenea
TGTAAAAAGCAACTACAGAGCTGGTCCTGGTGTCTGCCAAGTGGTGAGACACCGCCTGTTTCAGCTGAGGGGAGGTTTGATGGTCTTGAAATTCTATTTCGAAACTGCTATGTGAAACTGCTAATCAAATGAGGGGAAAAAAAAAGAAAAGGGGGAAAAAAAAGCAGCAAAACTGGGAGTTTCTCAGCAGTTTCCCAGCGCCACCTGTCGCCACCTGCACCGCCCGGCCCGGGCGACTCCGAAGGGAAAACACTTTAACCTAAAACTGCTTCCCCTCAAGCCAAAGGCCCAGAGTGGGGAGGGGGCCTCTTGCTGGCAGCAGCTCCTCAAGGTGCAGCGTTCCGCTGAGGAGCTGGCGGGGGACAGAAACCAGTGGGGCCCCCCTGCCTCTCCTCCCTCTCCTCCTCCCCAAAACCCGCGGTCTGGGCCTCACACAAGACAGGCAGGCAGCACAAAGCAGCCCAGGGAGCTGCTGCTGGGGATGTTCACTGCTGCAGAATGGCCCCGGATGGTTTCTTTTGCCTTGCTGTACAGGAGGGGCCATTGTGCCCTGCGATGTCCCCTGTGGCAGGGCGAGCTCTGGCACAGCTGTTTGGAGCTACTGGGATGTGAGGGGTGACCGCATGGAAAGCAGGAGCTCTGGCACTGCTCTCAAGGGCTGGCCGTGGGGCACAGCACAAATCGTTGGATCCACACCATTAACTCTCCAAAGAGGTGATGCCTTGCAATTTGCCTCGTGTCACGCTGAGGCAACACCTGAGAAGCTTAGAACTGGGGAGCCAAGCTACAAACAACTTTCTGTTGTGGCAATAACCTGCCTGGAGGGCAGGGCTCTTACCTTTCCCTTCTGCCAAAGAACACTTGGGCCAGCAAATCCTCCCTTCTTTGGCAGCCATTTCCAAAACCAATTCCTGACTGGGGGATGCCCAAAAAGAAACCCAGACCTAGACACACAGACCTTCCCATCACAAAGAAGATTCTGCATGCAGTCACCAAGGCAGGGAAAAGAACAGAAGGGATATGGAAGATTTCTGTAAATAAACCTGCATCTACCATCAATTTCACCCACTTGGGTGTTGGAGATGTTCAGTGACAGACAATAAACTGAACCATGGTGTCATGGTCACTTAAACATTATAGACACACTGCTAATTTCACATGTCTTTGAAGCATTTCTTTTAGTGTCTTCTACTGTAAAAAGGAGGGTGGAAAAATCAGTCAGAGCTCCAATACATAGGCAAAGCCCAGATAATCCAGGACCCACAAAAAAATCTGCATTTCACATCTGAAAATTCCAATCTACCACTGAGACAACCTACCATTTGTCATTCTGCAAGAATTCCAGTATAATTAAATACTGCTAGAGATGCAAGGGAAGTTGTGTTATTTCCTGTGAGGAGAAAAAGGTGACTTAGAGGTTTTTAATATTATAGTTATTGCTTTTCAGAAACTCTCCTCAGGAAACACTGGAAAATCCCTTCTCTCCAAACACGCAAGGCTAAAATTGCAGATTCATTAAATCAGTTTGTGGGTAAGAAGTTTCTTCATCTAGTATCACTATGTTTAAAACAGAGAAGACACAGCCTTCCTGCATCTGTGGAGAAGGAGAAATCTGTAACAAAAAGGGAATATATAAACACAGCACACTGCTCCTCAGCAGTCTTTGCTGTCAAAACTTCCTCCTGCTCACGGTCCTTTTCCCCATCCTACCTGTGAACTATCACTGTCCCAAACTGTTATTTCAGGGCTGCATGAAACACTGTGCGATTTACTTACTTAGTAGGCACTGATGCCACCACCTCTTCAGCTAGACCCCAAAACCATCTGATCAAGGCTCTGCAATAGAATTCAATCCACTAGGCAGCTGCCTAACGTGAGAAAATAGCCTCATAAAATGCATCTCATCGCACACTTCTGAACAAAAATATTCCCTTTATCATACCCAAGGAGTCCATTAATGTTTTTTTGATATCATGGCATGCATAAAATTATTAATAGTGCAGCAGGGATGCTAAACAAACAGGGCTCACAGACCAAACCAGCTGAAAATTACTAGGTACGTGCAGTTTAGGTCAATCCTCTAGCCAGTATAACTAAGCAAAGTAAACAGGGAGTAAACACTTCCGTAAACTTAAATACTTTGAGCTGTGCTAGTTTATCCATTCCATCACACTAATCTAATTTATCCGAGTCAATAAACAATAAAACAAAAGCAAACTGCTCACATTTTCCCACAAATAATATCCAGCCATGTTGTCTGTGCCTGCAACAACTCTCAGCCCCATTTCACCAGCCTTTCACAAATATTAGGGACTATTTTTTTTTCCTCCTCCAGGCTTCACTTCTCTTCTGTGAAATGAGCAGCTATTATGGACATACTAGTTCTCCAGCTCGAAAGAGAACCAGGTGTCCAAACCAGGGCTTGGTGGGAGCTGATAATTACCTAGGTCTACAGCTCCTCTGGTTCAGCAGATCTGTGCTGCCTCCAGAGCCACCACACAACTCCTGATAATGAGGCACAGAGGTAACAGCTGCCCTCCAGCTCACTACTTATGCAGAGGTGTAAACTTCTTTGTGGTAGCTTTGCTAAAGCTGCATTTTTAGAGCTTCTATATTAAACAGGACAACAGTCCCACCAAAACCAAACTCCAATAGCCTTGAAGTTAAATATGCACTGGAGAGCCTTGCTCAGTGGTTGCTTCTTGTCCAGGGGGTTGCCAGAGCAGCCTGCTGCAGAGGTGCAGGATGTCACACGTGCAGTATGTCAGTGTCACACTACCCAGATACTAGGAGAAGACTCTGGGAACAATCACCTTGATGCATCTCTGAACACAGGACAGGCAAACAGGTTTTCCTAAGAGTTATGCCAAGCTCCAGCAATGATTTTCCCTGCGACTGTGAGAAAATAATTTTGTTTCCAGGCTCTGTTGCCAACATAGAAAAGGGACCAGTGCTTGCATAGCAACATTTCACCAAACCTTACTATCCATAAAGCCCAACGAGCAGGAGACTGATAAGACCTACTATTCCTACTCCGTGCCCACCCCAGTGGCTCATTAGCAGTTGAATTTACAGTTAGATATGCAATTTTCCACATGGGCCACCTCCCAGGGAAAACAGATGGTGAGAAAGAGCATTCTTTCCCCATACCACCATCTCCTCAAAGAAGTAACTTCTCCATTTTGACAGGTTATTTTCCCACCATTAACATTTAACACCATACAAAGAAGTGGTTTGGATGAAGAAATAGATATACACAGGAGAAACAAACCTGTTCAAAGGAAAAAGGCTATTTCTTTATTTGGAAAATTCTATGTGTATTCCTCCTTCCCCCCACCTTCCAGGAAGCCTGCTAAGGTTAGACATGTATCTGGTCAACGCTTCCACTGGACATCACTATACAGTAGATGGCAGATGAATTTATCTCTTTTTACCATGTCCTATATGGGGAGTTGACTTGGTCTACGGAGAACTTTCTCTGTTCCACAGTGGCCCTGATGTCAGGAAGGACAAATAGAAGGCTTAACAGTCCTCCTCTCACAACACAGTATTTATCCACAAGGTAAAGCCACATACAAATCACTGGATCCTATTTTCTCCTGCATAGGCAAGTTGGTTTAGATAAAGCCATAGAGACGAAGCTTCCTTTGACATAAAATGTTCCCAAAAGGCATTAAAAAGAGGGACTATCTTTTCTGAAAGGTAGAGGTGTTTAGCCCAGGTCACCCATGTTTCATACCTGTTTTTCTGCTCATGTTGTAATTGATTTAAAGGTATTTTCCAATACAAAGACCATTCCAAGACATAGATCCAGGTATTTTATTTGCAAACCTCACTGCATAGTTTTCAGTAATTAACTGCTGGTACCTTTGAATGGAAAAAGAATGCAAGAGGACCATCAGAGGTCTGACACTTCAGAAACTCTCTGCCTCCAGCAGCCCAGTACATATGCAGAAGCACAGACTAATGAACTGGCTAGCTCTTCAAGAACAGCTGATTTATATAAACTACAATGGTTTCTACTGAGCTAAATGTATTTATAACACATTGCAACATATAAATATGCAGCAGGAGGGGACCCCATGCTTTGCATGTCTTTTGATCAGGCACTGTGTTTATTGTCACTCATTCTGAAATTAGATGCCAAAGTAGAAGGGACTTCAATCACAGTAACCCTATCTCATGGTGGTTTCAGAGAGCACCCTCCAGCAACATGCCTAATTAGCAGCATTTTCTGAAGATTTGGGGCACCTAACTTGAGACAATCTGTGTCTGATTTCCAGAAATGCTGAATATTCATAGCTCACATGGATCAGCAACAGCACAAGGTAGCTCCTGGCCTGAAAAGCAGGGATGCCTCAGGAGAGTAGCCATCACAGACACCTAACGGGTGGTCACCTCAGTCTCCACGCACACCCAGCAGCATCAGGACACAGGAATGTCACCCCATTCCAGCAGCATAAAATTAAGCTTCTTGTTAACAGGCAAGCAAAATGAAAAGGCAATCCCTGTCTTTTTAACTCAAGTGCTGTTTTGAAGAGTGTGGCATCTGTTGCTGTGTAGCTGTGGCAGAGTTAAGCACCAGCAGCATCCCATACGCAGGCTCATTTATCTCTACACTTGGAGGTTGTTCTAAATTATTATTCTTTCTCTAGGATTCCTGTATAGAGAACTGCAATTTGCAATCATAAGGTACATCCAGGCGCTGCTTGAAAGTATTCCTCGCAGCAAGAATGAAACTTGAGAATTTTAGGTAGATTTACAAAATCCTCAATAATGTTAAAATTAAAAGGATATGGGAAGAGACTCGCCCATGCCTCCAGCACTTTGAAGGAAAAGAAACAGATATTTTTCTCTTTTTTTTTTGAGGGGGGTCAGGAAAATAGCAAACAAGGTGTTAAGATGGCTAAATTTCCTTTACTCATAGTGCCATGGGATAAATAGAATATTTACATCACTAAAACTTCTACCTTTAGACAAGTCAGAGAAGAAAACGCGTGGTCTAGAGAGGGTGGCAACTTTTTCCTGGCAAGGAGATGATACTTCCTTCTGCAAAATCTAGTGAATGGTATTTTTGCTTTGTAACTTCTTTTCCAACTGCAAGTTATACAGCTGATGTGACTGCCATTGATAGGAAGACATTGCATTGATTTGTATTAATGAGGGCAGCAAGCATCCCAAGGCTGACCCAAACAAAAATAATGTCAAGATCTGAATTCACATTTGAATTTAAATGCTTGCAATTACTCAACTGCATTTTGACTTTTTGGCTACAGGGGGATGTAGGCACAATGTTCAAATAGACACACTGGGGGAAAAGCAGAAACCAAACCCCTCTAATAGTGGTCTCCAGCTGAGAACAATTTGAACTGTTCCAGACACGCTCATGGGAAAGTGAAACAAGCCTCTGAATTTAGACATCTATTACTACAGCTATAGTTTATCTAGCAGAGTTACCACTTTAAAGACAAAACATTTCCAATCCATGCAAGGCAAGGGATGCTGAAGTACCAGAAGGGATAGTTCTCAATTCCCAGCAGCATGAACTAGTCCAGGTGAAAATTTTGCCCAGGGAAAACTTTAGCTCCCTGCAACTCATTGCTACAGCAAGTGACCAGCAGTGTGTTTATGCCCTCCACAAGAACTGGTACCCTGTGTGCCTACTGCAGTATGCAGCTGCCAGGTAAACCCATTTGCTATCTGTAGAGGTGGTGAGGGAAGGATAAGCAGCAGTGCACTCTGTAGTAATTTTAAGCTCTGTTACTGAGAAATGATGAGGAGGAAGGTAATACAGAGTGTAAGTTGTAAGCCAGAGCAGGAAGCTCAGTTCAGCAGCACTCCACGTCACACGCGTGGCCGTGGTGTGACTTGTTAACAGGCTTCATGGCATTCCTGGGGAGGAGGCTCAGGGTGAGAGGGGTGACTTCTCCAAGCAATTCACAGCCCAGAGGCATCTGGCAGCTTCTCATTCCCCATATGATGTTGATACCTTACAAACAAGCCTACCCAATCATAAGGAGTTTTCTCACAAGTTGCTAAGTGTTTGTTAAAGGTTGATACTTGCACTGAGAGCAAGACCATAGAGAGAGCCCCCATCCCCGGGGCTGCCACTGCACAGCCATGGATTTGGTCACATTGATGCTGAAGTAAACCAATCAGGGTCACATACAGAAGATAAGTGTCTCCATATGGCTGCATCTTCCTTTGGATTAACTCACCAATGGGTTCAAATGGATTTCACCTTGACTTCTTCCTGCCTTGCAGAGATTTTCCCAGCACTGTTACACTGCTAAAACGAGGGGTACCGTGTTCCTCCACAAATTCAGAAGGGCAAAGTCTGTCCTAGGGCAAGATCTTCAGGTTCAGAATCAGCAGGACTGCAGACCATCAAATTCTGCTGCAGCAGAGCTATTCTGGAGTAGTCCCAGGTCTTGCCCTGAGAACTGTTCCACAGCTGTATCTCAGCTCCACTACAGAGGAAGCTCAAACCCAGGGATGAACATGATACTTGGCTGTTCAGTCTCCTAGAGATTAAAGCAGCAAGTCAATTCTACTGCGGGGGAGCAAAATATTCTATGTTACTACTACAATTAGTAAAATGAGAGCTCAGATTTCACGTAAACAACTATGATCTGCAACAAAAAATACCAAAGGATGTACAGTATCACCCTCCAGAATGCACAACCAGGAACTGTGAAGAGAAGGGAAAACCCAGCCTGCATTGCTGGGGAAAGTTATAAAAAATTCAGGAGTAGTTAATAATTTATGCAGTCGGACCACTGACCTTAAAAGTTGTGTTAAAAAATTAAGAACCTCAAAGAAAAGTTATTCGAAAATACAGACTGTACTTAAAACAGATTATTAATTCCCCAAAACTCTTAAACATGACTGAATTTAATAACAAATTACACACGAACACAATTATGTGTCTAAGTAAATGTGATCAGAACCAAGAAGTTCAGAGCACAGCCACGCAGCATGAAGCTGAGGCAGTCACCTGCAGAAAAAGCCTAGCTGAGGCACTAACAGCTCCTCTGTGCTCAGCTGCTCTCTGCCAGAACACCGAGGATGGCTGCAGCCTGGCAAAACAGTTATTGTGAAACCCAGCTGAATTTAGATTTCATTCTAAATGAGATACCAGCCCCTTTCTCCATCATGCCTCACGTGTGAAAAATTATCTGTAAATGTTGGATTCTTCCTCTCTGTTTTATTACTTGGAATCTATTCACCGTGCAGTCAAATTAACAGAGCAGCTGAAGAGTGAGTTGAGAAACAGGGGTGGGATCAGCAGCCTGGTGTAAACAAGGATGTGTTAACTGTCACCAACGTGGCATGCAGTGGAATGACCAGTAAACAAGCTACCTGAATAAAATTCAAGAAACGATTTTAAAAGACATTCTTCACATCTCATTAAAACTGTTACAGATTTCTTGGTACAGATATCAGTAGTTTGGTCAGTTGGCCAGTGAGTGATCCCTAGATACTCACTCTGTAAACACTTCATGATTCACTGTGAAGGAAGAAGCTCTGGACTGTTATTTTACTGTACACACTGCAAAGATAACAAGCCCTTCATTTGAGTAGAATACATTTTGGGGTTTCAGTAAAAAACAACCCAACCTAAAGAAAACAAAGTGGTGTTAACCTGCCTGTGCATGAGAAGTGCATCTTTGATTGTCAAGTGCTCAATTTGCCTTGACTCAGGAAGTGCTCTCTGATCTCAAAACTGTTGATGTTAAAAAAAGAGCATTGTCTTAAAAGAGCAAAGCAGACAGTACTATAAAAATAATGAGCTGGGAAGGCTCTTAAGCCTTTTACATAATAGAACCTCTCAGTGCACCGAGGAAGATTCCCTCAAGGCCCAGTGTAGCTCTTTCATTTTGGCTTAAAAAGGCAAACACCATAGCATCAATTAAAGAGGCCACTTATTTACTAAGCATTCAAAGTCTACAGCAGTTAAGAGGATTAATTGTCTTCATGCATATAAAATTTAAACATAAGAGATTAAAGACAAACCAACCTGGTCACGCACAACTAACTTCAATTAACCTATCTGCACTCCCTAAGCATTTTTATTAATAAGCACAGACCACTGGGCCCAATCCAGGTCCTGATCCTGCAGTGAGTGTTCTCCATGGGAACTGGGAGAGAGGGAGCACTCTCAGAGCAGACCAGGGAGGGAGGAAGGAAGGAGAGGAAGGAACAACTCTTGGAATAAACTGTGAAGGAGCAGCTGCAGTAGTATGAGCTGAACCACGGTGGAAAACACGTGGGAACATCCATGGTCACCTTAAGAAACTACTAGCAGTTGAGCATCCAAACTCTGGAAGCAACTTTAGTGTAAAATTTGAAAACAACTCTGCTACTGACAGGAGGGGAAAGCATCCAAGGTGCCAAGCTATGGCTGCTGCACTCATTCCAGTGGCGTTACTGTTCTTTCAGACCTTCTCTGCAAAGGAGACTGCTGCAGCTCTTGGCTGGCAGTCAGGCTGAAGGAGTACACACTTGTCAAGACTGGCTTTCAGTATGTGCAGGCATTTTTCACAACAAAATACTACCTTTAAATCTTCCTGTGCTGTAGGAGTTGCAAGCATTGCTATGGATGAGTGCTGGGAGAGCGGGGAAGGGAGGAAGGGTTGTCAAAGACTGTCCATGTGGTGACCATGGGAGGGGTTGTTTGTTTTGTTTGTTGGGTGTTGTATTTTTTTATTGTTGTTTGGGTTGGGTTTTTTTGGAGTTGGTTTGGTTTTGGGGTTTACTTGCTTGTTTTTTTCTTTTTACACAGAATGTAGCAGATTTGCCCATCACAAATACAAGACATTTGATTGAAGCATAAGAACAGGCCTGTTTCCCTCTAAGGGCAGTTGAACCCAGGATACATGGCCCAGAAAAAATGCAGTGTCTCCATCCCTGGAGATGTTCAAAACCCAGCTGGACACATCTTCAGATAGCCTGCTCCAAGCAGAAGGGTTGCACCAGGTGATCTCCAGGTCCTCACCTCCCTCAACTCCTCCCTGATTCTGCAACAGCAGTTAAATAATGGTACCTGTGAGCACACTGTTCCACTTGGTGACTGATGCAACACAACCCCCCCCTCTCCACCATGCCCAACACCTCTAATTCACCTGCAGAATGGAAGTTTCCATGCCATCCAGCTTCTGATACTTCCAATTTCAAACTCTAACACATCTTCAACACACGCCCCCAAGGTATCACAATGCAAGTCCCACATTCAACAAAGATGTGATGGGGATTTTAAATTATTATTGTTTTTTAAACAGAAGTAGATACCACTGACAGCTGTCACACTATGAGCCTTCCCACTGAACAGCAGGCTAATTACATGTTAATTAGTTAACAAAGAAGAATCACATAGCAAAACTAAACCTAGTAGCTCTAGTTTTCCTGATTAATAGTCCACTGGAAGTGGTCTTAAGATAATACTAGCTTTAACCAGCAGCTTCCTTTGCAAAAGTGTCTCTTCAGACAGATATTTTCTTTTACTCCTGCTAGACTTGGGCAGTTAATCACCCCAGACAACTGCACAGGACTGTGAATTTTACTCCTAAAGTGCCAGGAGAATTATTGACTGATTTCACTAATTTCCAACCCATTCCACCAGCACCAGCCCACGGGCTCTGCACAGATGCAAGTGGTATCAGGATCTGGCCTGAAGAATCTTTACTGCTGGTGGTGGCACACAAAGGACTCCCCACAGAACCTGTGCACAACTGCCAGTTCAGAAGGGTACACCTGGCTCTTGCACCCCCTCTCCCCTGCAGCCAGGCTGCTCCTGCTCTACACCCTTTCTACACAGGCCACCTAACTCTAGGTACCCAGAGGAATCCAGAGCAGCCTTTGTACCTCTTGCCTGTGATTTCCCTCAATGCTCAGGTAGGAACTGTGCACTTCTTGCCCTGGTGTCAGGGGAACAGGATGAGGTGTCATCTGAAGGCACTGCCTGAGCATCCTCACGTCTTTCAGCTTTTATCTGTTCTAGAAATCTTAAGTTTGTGTTTCCTTTTTGAAGGCCCCTTCAGTATCCAAAGCAATGAAAAACAAGGCTTAGCTTTGCATGTGGTAACGCCTGGAAGTGCTGTAATAGGATTCTGGAATCAGGGACCTGGTTTAGTGTTTGGTGGTTGGTTTTTTGTTTGTTTGCTTGCTTTTTTTTTTTACAAACATAGAGCTTCAACAATGTAGCAAACAGTTTACAAAAATATAAACAGTATTCAATCACAGTAACTCATATTTACAAGCTGAATATATTTGATGTAAATATCTCTAGTAGATTGAAAATGTCAGGCCATGGGACCTAAAAAAATATTTTAAAAATCAATCAGGTCTTGATTTTGTTCACAGTTGAAACTCAATTGCAGATGTAAGGTCTTGTGTTCCATGAATTGTGCTAAACTGTACCTCAGAATTTAAGAGTATAAGGAATTGTTGTGTGATAATTACACAGGCAAAAGTACAATTATTCATTAATAACATCTTTCCTCATCAACTACACATTAGACAGAAATCATCTGACAGTAGGTGTTGAAGAGTGAAGGCCTTTCACACTCATGTTTCATGAAACACAGGCCAGTTGCAAAAGCTGGGGAAAAGCAGATGGCTTTGAATCAAGATCCAAAGAGAAACAGTAGATCACCCTAAGTTATGTGGGAATTTACCAGTTTAGTGCACCTCTGCAGCTGGCTTAGCAAAGCCATTTCACACTTGGCTGAGGTGCCCACGTGGTTCCTACCAGCACAATGGGCTATCTGAACATCATCTTATCTCCCCCGTGCAACGCTGACGGGACAAATGCTGCTCAGACTCACTGCTTTACAAGTGGAGAGGAGAGCTGCAGAGAAATGAAGGGCTTGATCCACAAGAGCAGCTTGCATAGCTAATGATGGGCTGTGCAGCTCCCCCCCATCAAGCACTGGTAAAAAGGCCAGGTCTAGGTGTCCAAGTGACTTATCCAGACAGTTACCTGTTTACCACTTGTTCAAAACAGAGAGTTAAGCTCCATCTGTCCACATGCAAAAGCCCAACCCTGCTTTACATTAAAAGAAAACAACAAAACACAAAAACCCCACAAATAAAACCCAAAGAACACCCTATTTCCAAATAGAACCAAAAAAAAGCCCACCAAAGATCATCTAAATACCTCATAACCTTGAATGAGCCAAACCATCAAGGTGAAGCACGTATCAAAACCCTGCTCCACCAAAGTATTGGTAAGTATGAGGTGTTTCTTTCCTGTTACAATTCTTAATATAATATTTAATACTCATAATAAGTACACTTCTCTATAGCTCAGTACCTGGGATATTATCCCAAACTATTAGAAATGCAAATTTAAAGTCGTAGTCCAAGGCTTAAAAAAAACACCAAAAAACACCCATAAAAAATCAACCAGACACAGAGATTTTTTTCTCAGTCTGGGCAAGTGTTCCAGTCAGAACATCTCAGCTCCCCATAGCTTCTGCTCTTGGTTTTGGCTGCAAATTGTTGTTCAAAAGCCATGAAGAGAGTCTGAGCCTCCACAAACCAAAGCACTTCCCTCACAGCCTCTTCCTTTCCTTTAGCATGTTGTATACATGAGCAGAGGTGTATCTGTAGTCCTAGAAAGACAGCAGAGTTGAGCCAAACCCTCATCTTGTTATGCAGGCTGAAGCCTACAGTGTTCCCTTAACTGGTTCACTTAACTGGTAGAGTGTTCCCCGCAGCAGAAAGAGTTTTAGGCTTCAGGGCACATCAGTTTAATTTAACTGATCAAAATAGCTGCTCAAGAACATACAGTGGAGGTTTTGTGACCGTTCTCCAAGGAGAACTCGACTCCCCAATAACAGCTGTTTTGACTGAGGTGGATTAGGACAGTACCAAAAGGACAGCCATAAAGAATAAAGCATTAATTCTGGGATGAAATGGTTCCATGAAAAGAGAATCCCTTGTTTCCAAAAACCCTTATTATTCAACAGACAGCAAAGTGAACATCAAACCAAGCAACAGAGGTTTCCCTTGGAAGAGAACAACTTCTTCTTTCACCTTCTCTCTTCCTTTGTGGCTCTGAACAGTCACATCAAGCAAGATGCTGTCAGATTTGCCTGGACTGCAACATTTCCACCATGTCAATGATTTCCATTCCCAAAGAGTACCTCTGAATGCTGGGATGACAATCTGGAATCTACTATCCACTCCCATCAGCACAGGAGGAGTACACACACTATAGGATTCTGTAGTATTAAGCCTCAATGTGAAACTACTCGTTTGGAATGAGAAGAATCCCCTAAGAAGGGATGTGCCTTGAACAGAGGCCATCCTTAGGCAACACTGTAATCCACACAGAGGTCGTGTCCATAATGCAACATGTGCCACTTAAATAACAAAGACTTTTTTTTTAACCTTGTATTTCCCATTTGTTAGCCTGGCAGAAGCACTTTAACCTAGAAGTCTTTGTGGATAATCATCATTTCTTCTCTGTCCTCTTTCATTTTTATCTTACACTTTATGTGCGTAGAGCTGGTCTGGAAAGAACTTTAGCCTGAACAGAACTAAAAATCACCGAGAAATCCGCACTGAAAAAGAACTCACTGCATTATAGGATGAGTCTGTTGAGAAATGTTGTCTTGGTTTGGTGGTCTGGGGTTTTTTATATTGTCTTCCTAAACGTAGTAAGGATTATAAAAACTAGATGGCTACGATTTATCAAACCAAACATGGACAACACATTTTAAAGAAACTCTAAGTGGTCTTATGAATTTTAAGGCACCACTTTTCACCCCCCCATTTAACACCAAACCTCACCTTTGCACATGTTAAAAACCTCAAACATTTCAGCTCTTCTTCCTAAACCTCTTCCTCTGAGTTCGGATACGAGTTCAGATTCAATTCCCATGTAAGAGTACATGCTACATCTTTTAAATTATGTAGAACACAAATTTATGGCAAACACCACAGTAGTGGCATGCACTGCAGTGCTGATTACCCAAATCTCAGGCATCCCAAACTCCTGCTAGCTGAAATAAGGTTGGATGCTGCTGTATTTAAATATCAGGGGAACTTATTTAACGTGATTAACTGAAACCCTGGTCCTCTGGATTCACCTGCCCTGTGCCATTTGGATTATTAAAGCTATAACTGCACCAAAACAGAAAGAGACTAAAGTTAGCTGAGGAGCCAAGGCTATTCTAAAGGTTTTGTTCTTTTGAAAAGAATGTCAAGTGCTTAGGCAGGTAAGTAAAGGACAGAGCCCCCCACTTTGAGTGGCCCACAGTGTACACGGACACGATGCTCAACAGCACGGAAAGGCCTGGGACCAGAGGGTGCAAGAGTTACAGGAATATGATTACAGGGTTGCACAGGTAAGGAATGGGAGAATCTTAATGGTTCAGTTGCAAGTCTGCTGGTCATTCTGTGTGTGGAATTATTATTGATTTACTTCTTGACAGAAAGTCGGGGAAAGCACGGGAAAAAAAAGATTTGAAGAAGAAAATCCAGATGTAGATGCAGATTTTAAATGCGCTCTGACTTTGGCATTTATTATTTTAATTGGGGGTTTTAATTCTGTTTTTCTAAGATTTTATTTAGGATTTTTTTTTTCCCTCTTGATTTCAAGTTATCACATACCCTGTTTTAGCAAAATAAAGCGATCAAGTGTGGAATGGGCACTGAAGGCAAAGACTCAATAAAAGAGCAGCATGCTTTTCAATCTGGCCTTTTAAAACATCCACTATCAGAGGGCTTTGGAGGTTTAAGGGATTAGATACCATGACACATCTGTCAGAGTATTATGTAAGGAAACTCTCCTGCTGTTTTCTGCGGGTAGAATGTCTGCTTGGGAATATTTAAAAATAGTTTTAAAAACAAAAAACACACAAAACAGGCAACATTTCATTTGCTTCAAAGTGTGTTTTCATGGGAAAAAAAATGATTACTTATTTTTCCTGGCCTAAAAACAAGTTATTTTTAGCGCTCTGACTGCAGGCTTGTATCTGAATATGGATTAGCAGAATACACATGCTTTTACTGTTCACAACAGAGATTATGCACAAATATCAGGATTTGTAGGTTGGCCTAACTTGGCTATAATTTACAGAGCCAGGAATCACCAACCACACGCAAAGAGCAGCGATGAAATATCAAAAGATAATTCCTGTTTTATTTCAGTTATATGCTTAAAAGCATTTGAAATTACTGCTCATTTTAGGAAGCTCTTCTGCACAAAACAAAAGCCAAAATAACTTCATGAAAAAATACCTAATACCATCCTACAGCTCCCATGTTTTGTTTCAGTACCACGGTTACATCTTGGCAGCAGAGTCGTCCTGCTGCTGAGGGCACTGCAGAGCAACCACCAGTCTCCAAATTCACATCATACATGGCTGGAAAGCTGCAGCTTCATTAAAATTGGTATCAGAAGCAGAAGTCTGAAGCCATCATCCACCACCAGTTGGATGCTACAGATTTAAACAATTATTGTTAAGTTCTGTACGGTCAATTCTGATCTTCAAGTTCTGCAATTCTCTTGCCCCTGCTGTGCTCTTTTAGGCAGCTCACCCTTACAGCAGGGGACCAGATGATGCAGGGCTGTTTAGGTGGTAAGAGCTACAGCACTGTGTTACACAAGCAAATCACAGAAGCAAACACAGCAAGAGTCGAGCTGGAAGTTTCTCCCATTCCAGTAATTTCTCTCTCGCAGCAGCTGAAATTTACCTTTGCCAGAAATTCCATTACCAACTGCACAAAGCATTTTAGGCTCTGCTTTGCATAGACAGATGAGCAGAAAATAGTTGTCAAGAGGTGGAAACTAGAAGGAGGCAGACTAAAAATCATCAAAGATCTGGAACACCACTACGGATTTAGATCACTAATAAACGTGGCCAAGATAGGAGGGGACAGATGGCGGTTGGTTTTTAACTAAACATTTGTGTGTACATGTAAATACACAAAGTTTCTCCCAGACCTGACCTTCACGGGAGCACAGTTTGACCATGAAAAGTATTCCCTGCTCAAGGATCAACCCTCACTGGTTTTTCATGCTGATATGATCACAATTTGGAGTGAGAGGGTTCCAGTCTCAATGAGCTCTCCAGCTCATTACCCTCAGAGGGTGCAGGCTAAAGCAAGAAACTTCTGTGCCACTGCAGCATACACCAGGGCACTTTCTCAGCACACAAAGCTTTCAGCATAGACACACTTACCACTAAGGAAACATCATCCCAACTACTCAGTGGCCCTCATTTTTTTAAGTTTCCCCTACTTTCAAGGGGGAGGAAGGTAAAGGCATCATGTTCTCAGCCACACAAACTCATTGCACCAGAAGTTCGGGGAAGTTTGGGCTAGGAGCTGTAGTTTCACTGTTTCACTCTTGGCATTCCTACAAACCAGAGCATCACAAGTGGAAGGCTCCCACTGATAAAAGAACCAAGGAGCAACAGTCAGGAAAATTAAACACCTTGTTGGTTCAATAACAACACTGCAGGTTACACTGACCAATATAAGACATGTCAGTAAAGCACAAGAACCTTCTGTCCATGGGAATTAAACTTTCTCTGGAAATATTTGAGTCCTATTTTGTCTCTCTGTTCAGCACTGGCATTCACACCTCTCATTTGGACAGAAACAGTTTATCCTCACTCTGCATAAAACCAGCCAAGATTATGTTGCAAGAGCCCATGCTTTTGAGAGAGGAGTTTTGGAAGTGCTTTATATCTAGATGTGAAGCATCCGGCATCCCAAGTCTTGACCCCTTTGGCAGCCTCAGAATGATTAGTCTGTGCTTCTTTCCTATGCTTCTGTAGTCTGAAAATACTTGGAAAAAGAAGGGTGGTTTGGCTAGCAGTCAGAAAAATGCATTTTTATGAACCATCTATTTTTCCAGAATTCTGGACTTAAATATACCGAGCAAAATTCACGTGCGTACAAGCACGTAGAGCTGTAAATAGATACATGGTTTGTCTTATTTACTTGCAGTGCCTCTGTTTGGACTTTCAGCAGCTAATGCAGACATTTCTGCTAGTGGAAATGAAAGAAAAGTTCAATCTAACACTTATGCAGAACTGGCAAAGAGATGTGAGAGTGACTCTTCAGGGGCAGAGTCTGCCTGGCACACACAGGGTCACGCTCTGTGCGTGGGGGTCTTGGATGAAGAGCTACTTCTTCCAACAGACACATCCCAACAAACAAACATGGGCTCAAAGCCTCAGGCACAGCCAAATCCTTGCTTAGCTCTCCAGAGCCCAACACACTGTCACTTCCACACTAAGCATCTATCAGAGCTACCCATTTGTTCTTCGCAGGGAACTTTCACAGAATACTGAACTCTGAAATAAATTATTTTTTATTCTTAAATAGAAATAAGTAAGTTCCTGGCCCCAGCAAGCACCTCACGTGAGGTTTCTAACTCTTAAAAACACACTATCATTCACGTTGCCTCTGGCTGCATTTAGATTCAAACTGACTCTTATTTTACATCCATTTCACGTTTCATTTCTGTTACTCTGCATCATCCACATTGCTAAAGCAATTCTTCAGCACCTCCATTTTTCCTCTTTTCCTGCTCTCCCTCCATCCCTCCACGGCCTGAAGCTGTCATTCAGCTGACATTTTGTTGGACCTCCTTAAGCAAATCCTAGTGAAGTCATTTGGACTACAGGATCTTCTCCAGTCTTTACAGAGATCCAGACTCGCCTGAGGGCACCTTTGCTGTTGAGCCACGGGCATAAGGTGCACGTGGGACCTCCAGCACCATCACCACCCAAGGGCCCCAGTTCACCACACGTGCCAAGCACAGGTCTACTGTGTGCAGCCAGTGTTACTGTACTGGCAGAATGTCTGTTATCAGGACACTGGAAGAGACTGGAAAGATTACAGCACTCAGTTTTCACTGGCTTAGCCGACAAATAGCTGCAACAAAGTTGGATCTGTTTTTCTTTTCAACCTCTGGACTAAACAAGAAATAAAATGAGGAGAAAGAAGTCAAACCATTTGTTCTCTCCCTCATACAGGAGGGAGGAGAAAGCTGCCCTCTCTCAGCCTGGCACAGGACAGACCTTGTTGCATCATCTCCCCTTTCCCTTGCCTGATGCAGTAAGAGCTGCTCTTGTGCCAGCCTACAGAGATGCTAGGATCTAGTGCTCTTGAAATGAGGTCACAAGACCATGCTAAACAAACAGCTTGGATTTGGGATTGGTTATTAGCAAGTGACAAGCAACGAGATGGGGAGGTTTTAGACACTGCAGGTGAGTTGTCCAAATGCAACCTTATGAATTACAAATCCCCCCTTCTTTTATTTTGAGGATTATTTCAAGTTTTGCTTTCAAAAAGTTCACAGTTCCTAATCTAAAGTGGACAAATTAATTTAGGAAAGAGACTTCAAGGAACTTCTAGGTGCTTATTTAGTAAGTATCTTGACACATCTGAGTGCACTTACTAGCTTTGGGGTTAAAAAATTATTCAGCAGAGCAAACTGAATGTAAAATAAAACAGTCTCTGCACAGTCAGGATGGTAACAATCCTTCCTACTAAAGAAAATGCACTTTTCTAGACCTACAAGGTTTGGGTTTTTTCAAATCAAACAGGAACATAGCTGATACCATGCTAAAGCATTTAAGAAACCTAAAAATGTTAAGCACATTTTAATGGCTGTAGCTAAAGTAAATTCAGTAATGCAAAGTCTGCTGTTGAAACAAGTTTCTAACAGGAAAAAAAAAGACAGCAGCAACGTTCCAGCAAATGTATAAACTTGTATCCTAAATGCAATCACAATGAATGAGGAAACATATTGTACATAAACATCTGAAAGACAAAAATATGATCCATAAACCATACATCATCGACAGCCATAAACCTAACTAATAATTGCACCACATCCATCACATTCAGCAGCAGGTGAGATCCAGACTCCACAAGCAGAGGACAGTATGTTCCTGCTTACAAGGGAAAATGGCTCCTTGACTGAAGCACAGACAGTGTGCCTATGTTGCTCTCTTTTGGTGAATGAGCAGTACTGACACACACTTCTCTGAGCAACAGTTCCAGCCCTTACAAATATTTACTCAACTCTAATTCTAAAACTGATCTTGTAAATAAAGCTTAGCTCCTCGTTTTAAATACTTTACAAAAGCTGATTATTTTTCCATCATTATTTGGGTTAAGAAATGGCTAAGGATGCAAAAAGGTAGCTGCTTTCATCCTGGCTTCTTCATCTTCTAGGAATTAGGTGTTACATGCCACAGGCAACTTTGTTAAAGCAATGGGAGTGATGTCTACCTGCACAAGAGCATTAATCAAAAGTATGCCTGTTGAAAGGGAAGCATAATTGGGGAAGAAATATTATGAGGAGGTGGGTTGGTTCTTTCACATGGCAGTGACAGTGGTACTTTACTACGCCTGAGTTTAAGTTAGGAAAAGCAAACAGCAGCAAACAATGAACATTTCAGTGTCAATACAGTTATTTGTGCATCATGACAGAATAAACAGGGTATTAAAATTAAATCAAACCCATCCATTCACTTCCTGCTCTAGTTCATGGAGAGAATTCCATCACTGCTCACACAGAAGAGACCTAGCACAGCATCCTAACGCAGCCCTTCCCACTTTGTGCTCTTCTACATCCCACCCTCAGTGGGCCTTCCAGCCCTCCCAAAGCAGCTGGTTTAAATTCTTCCTCACCAGTGATGTCTCTATACCCTTGTTTTCCTCAGCTGCTGTCCTATTTCCTCCCTCTCCTCTGCGTTAGATGCTTGCGTGTGCATCTGTTGTGCTATAAAAATGTTGAATACCAATCCCTGTCCTTTCCACCTGGGCTGCACGGAAGGGCAGTAATAACCTTTATAACCAGTTCCATGTGGTAGTTACACAGGGCCAAGTAACCTTCAGGCTATTTCTCATTCAGGGCAAATCATCTAAATTAAAGAGATTAATCCTTAGGGTACACATGGTCTTACAGCTACGAAAGGAGGGCAAATAATTTTCTCCATTTATTTTTGTGAATAAGTCTAACCAACAAAGGACAATCTTCTTAAAATAAGTACCTAAAATAAAGCATTCAAACCTACACGCATAAAAATAGAGGAGAATTATTCCTCATTAACATAGGAAAACACAGAATGGTCTTTTTGGGTTTCAGTGGCACAAAATGAATGCTCAGCACCTTTAAATCCTTTCTTTTACTAAGGTGTATTAATGTTTTTGGCATATAATTTCAGCCACCACAGTTTAAAAGCTTTGTCCTCCTTCTTCTGTGAGCAACAAAGAAAGAAACGCACAGATTTTGCATAAGCATTAAAAAAAAAAAGCAGCTACTGAAGAATCACAGAATGGCTTTGGTTGGAAGAGACTTTCAAGATCCTCCAGTCCAACCTTCAACCCAACACTGCAAGGTCACCACTAAACCATGTCCCTGAGCACCAGGTCCACACGCCAGTTAAACACCTCCAGGGTTGGGAACTCCAGCTCTGCCCTGGGCAGCCCATTCCAGTGTTGGATAACCCTTTTGGTGAGGAAATCTTTCCTAATATCCAACCTAAACCTCCCCTGGTGCAGCCTGCAGCCATTCCCTCTGGTCCTGTCGCATATCACCAAGGAGAAGAGGCTGGCCAAAGAAGAACTTAGAAGTATTCAGAAATCTCTTCTCTTTTAATGTATTCCCAAAAAGCCATTTATCCTGCATGATCCAGATGTACCCACCTCAATGAAAGGAAATCACACCAGAAGGCAAGAGTTAAATCAGGTGACAATTTCTGAATATCTTTAAAACTTCCCTAATCATCTAATAATGGAAACTGATATCAAGAGCACCAGGATGAAATCTGATAATATAAAAAAATGAGGTTCTAACATTACAGAAGACAAAAGATGATCATTAGTAATGCAGAGAAATTGTGCAGAGCAAACATCCTACTCACCCCTACTATCAGACTGCTACTACTTCAGATTACCTTAGGGTGAAACCCAAGAGGAGATAGCTGGGCTCAGCACAAAGATGAACCCTGTGGATCACAGATGATGTGTCTGGTAGCTACACTCACTGCTCATATGCTTTATCAGGTGCTCTTGCAATTTGCTACACAGCCCTAAGTCCTTGTTTCTCACTCGAACACTGCCTGCCAGCACTGGGAAAGGGGTCGTGCCATCACTTTGAGACAGGCAGAGGAAAGAGCTGATCTAAAGGCAAAGGGTATGAATTCCCACAAACAAATTGTGGAACAAACATTTTTAGCTTTCTGGTACCCTCAGACACAGGCTGGCCTCTTGCAAGACCAAGTCAAGACAAGCAAGCAGGTTTTAAAATTGCACTGTGCTGTGTAAGAGCTCGAGCTTTCAAACATTTGACACAGGTTGAGGTCTAGTGCTTGTAAGCAGGGGAAGAGTCACAGTGATGTCTGACACATCCCACCCTTGTAAAATCACTTGTTCCATGGAATACCACCCTCCGCTGAATCTCTCTGGAGTCCAGCCCCAACAAACTGACAGGCAATTTTCTACTTGACACTTAATTGTCTGCTGTTGCCCTGGAAAAAATTCCACCCCTCTTCCACTTCTGCCACCCTGCAAGCCAGCTCTAGGAAGCAGGAGAGAAGCTGTCACAGCCTGGAGACCAAGGAGAAGGGAAAATTACAGCTCCATTCACTCCCTGAGGTCGGAGCTCTGCAGCTGGCCCAATGCAGACTGTTACTTCCACGACTCCTCACAGTTCAGCCCGGTTACTACACTGTTCCTGAGCTGAACTACACCTGACTGAAACCATTTCAGCTGCAGTGGAGCCCACACACCAACAGAAGGCAGAAGGAAACTCGCTGGTTGCAGTCTCTGGACACAGCTGATTGATCTGAGAGCAACTTTCCACCCCTGAGGTTTTATTAACGGTCACACAGATTATTTAGCCTTTTAATTTACAGCTTACAGAATAAATGCAAGGTTAAATACCAAATCCCAATAAGCCACAGCAAGTGGGGGAAAAAATTTATCCTGAAATAGCAAGCTTTACAAATTCAATTAAAAATATAAATAAATAAATAGCCAATCACCAGTTTTGCAATTATTTTAACTTTGATCTTTAAAATCTGCAAGTTGACTTCTATCCTATTGCTACAGAAATCAAATAATTTTTACAGTTGATAAACACTCAAGTTTACTAGTTAATTAAATCACTTTTGGATTTCCTCCCCCCCCTTTCAATCTTAACAACAACAAAAAAAGTGCTTTTATTAGAGAAAAGGAACAGCATTCTGTCATTCTTGATGTTCTTAATTGCAGTCACTGGTTTAAACCAGAGAACTCCTTTGGGGGGAGCTTGAGAAGAGTTGGGGTTTTTCTTCCTTAACTAGAGCAGTAATTAGAAAATACTTGGCTTTTCTACACCTCTGATAAGCTGCATTTTTCTTTGGGAAACGACTGCAAGATTCCCATATTGCTAAGATTATCTGCATTACGTTAGCAAATTAATCCCCACATTACCCAAGACATAGTTTATACAAGTTACCCAACGGGGACATTTTGGACTCCTGAGGAACATTAATATTTTATGTTGCATTAGAAAAAGATAATAAAAAGTTTCAGGTGATGCCACACAACTCAAAACCTGCAGGAAAGCCAAACTGCTTTTAAAAGTGAGTAAACGTAAGGATGCCAACACTGATTAGGTATTTTTGTGTGTGATAATTATAGGCTTGATCCTGAAAGCACTTTTTACTAAGTGCTGTTCACCGTGCTTCAAAAAGAAACCCTCCTATTAGCAACTACTCAAGCCTGAGACATACTACAACCCAGTGGAGCCTGACTGAACTCACTTCAGAGCATATGACTCTGCAGAAACCATCAGGACAGACCTCCTTGCAAGCTGCCAGCCTACTACTGATAGCTTCAACTCCTTCCCTGCTGCTGCCCAAGCCCATCTCCTCTGCAGCTGGACTGCCCACAGCTCTCAGGGCCTCCCACAAAAGGACAGGGGGGGCAGGGGTGGGATGGGGTGGGCTCTGGCTACCTGAGAGGGCAGAAGAGACAACCCCTGAAGGGCTTGGTGCATACCCAGCTGTCTCGTAGTTCCTCTGGATGCTTCACAAACTCCCATCTGACAATATCTGACTGCACAGTTGCTGCTGACCTTTATATTCCACCTGCTAAAATAACATAAGATTAAAAAAAAATATATATAAAGACATGTACTTGATCCTAATTTGTAGAAAACTGCTGTTCTATTAAGAATTGCCCCTCAGTTAAGTAGGAGCAGCATCATTTGATTAAAAAGAAAGAGTGCCCATGGGAATTAAAGCTTTCAGAAGACTTTTTTCCTAGTAACCAAGAACTACCAGTACAAAAAGGCTAGGGTAATTATTGCTAGGCTGCTCTCTCACTTGACCTTGGCAACAAGAAAAAGTCAAATTGGGAAAAATCTCCCTCCCTCTGGGATTTTGGAAAAAAACAATAATAATAATAGATAAGAAAAATCATCATCAGTAGTGCTGAAGTAATTTCTTTATTTCCATGGCACCACAAAACCTTAGCTCTCTGTGCTGAAGGGCTGGAGCTGGGAAATGGGTTCTTTTGCTGGTGTTTTGAATGAGCACATCCTGCAGGCAGAGGACCAGAGGTGAGACAGAACACTGCATAGGGACCACGAGAGCAGACGAGCTGCTGGACATTGGTGCTCTGTCACATGGCTCAGTTGCTTTCAGATATCCACATACAGTTTCCACAACTGGAAATAATCTCAACACTCGGTAGTCCAAGACCAACACAGCCAAGTTGTGAAACTGTTTCTCCCCACGGAGCAGAGAAACTTGGTATTAAATGTTATGGGGGTATGGAGGGAAGGGGGGAACATCTCTTGACTCCAGTTACCTGACCACCAGAAGTGCAATGAAAACAAAGTTGCTCATGAAATACACAATGTTTTCTTTCAAAAGACCAAAACATGATAGCACAACACAGGAAAGTACAATTTATTGTTGATTAAATAATTACAGTACAGTGTTACACCTCCTGCCGAGGCTCTGCAAGCAGGTGAGATACACATTCCTAAATCACAAAAATGCTGATAGGACAATACCCATATTAGTGCTACTGGATGTTACCATCATCGAGACAAAAAAAAATAAGATATATGATTTTCCTCCTAGAATTGTAGAGCAGGTTACACAGCAGCTCACTAAAACAAAAGCGTATACCAAATTTATTTACTTGGCTATAACAACCAGGAAAGCTATTCTCAGTGTGTTGTTGCAGCTTGTATAGGAGGAAAAAAAATAAAAAATGCTGTGAAATAGATCCCTGCATTCCAAAAAGCTCAACTGAGAGCCAAGTTTCTTCCCCGGGGGGGTTTATCAAGGAAGAGTAGCCACCCCATTACTACAGCTTTCTCACCCCAAGTAGGTTTTCTGTTATCACTAATAATTCATGTACTGAAAGCAGAAATGTCACAGGCAGAGATGTTACCGAGTGTGTTAACTGGACAGAGCATGGGCAACTCAACCACATTTCCTAACAACAGAGTCGTATTCAGCCACAGCTAGGAACATAGACTGGAATAGTTTGATCACTGATTCACATTAGCTGATAATTCATAGTGCTCTTGAAGCTTTTTCCTCAAACCCAGATTTGGAAGGATTTGGAAGTTATAAAATGTACAAAACTTACTGTTTCCTCCACCTGAGCAGGCTGGGGTGGGGGGGAAGGAAGAAAAACTGCAAGTTTGCATAGTTCAGAAAGAAGTCTGTGTTAGCAGCACCTCCCTCTGACACGGTGAAGAGCCACGCTACTCTGACAGCAAACAAGGTACCAACAGCCTGTTAGCTGGCAAGTAGAAAACTACTCCACTCTACACTGCACCTCAAAACAGAACAACAACAACCTCTTGCTACCTCCATCCCCATTATTCACCAGTTGTGACCAGTACTGTCAGACCCAGTGGCACACCTGCAGAGCAAAGTGTTTAGCTTCCTAGAGTGTCAAAAGGCATGCCACGGCTGAAGGAGCCATCTGTGCTTCACGTCCCGTGTTTCAAAGCAAAAGCAGAGGATGTGGTGACAGGAGGGGAACACACAGTCTGAAACCCCTGCAGACCAAACTAAAGTATGAACAAACCCTGTGCTTGGCATGAGACACAGTCAAGTTTCGTGCACCCTGAGTATCAGCCAACCACGCAGCTGCAGGCAGTAACACTGCTTAATCTGGTAAATCATCCCACAAATTAAATCAATCAAAGATTGGAAAGATGCCTTTGGGCCAGGTTACCAATGCTGGTAGAAATTACCTTAAGGTCCAGGAGAATTTATTTTTCACACTGCCTGTAAGCTCTCTCTGTTGCTTCTGGTTGCATAACGTATTAAACACCAAAGGAACCAACAACAACGTGACTAAACTTAAAGCACTCTACAGCATATTTGTCTAGCACTGTGTCATGTTGGTGCAGCTACTTTATTCATTCTCTGAATCAGAAGAAAAGAAATCAGACAGCTTGAATCCTACCCAGTTGTGGTGGGAAAATAAATAAATAGATAAATAAAGCTCACTCCCATGAAGAGCACAAACCCTGCAGGGGAGCAGAAAGGCTGTAGGCCAAATGACCTCACTCAGCAGGACACCTGCAATCACTTAACAGGGCTGACCAGGAAAGGGCACCTGGGCTGGAGGAAAGTTGCCCATTTCCAAGCCTGCTGTAACTCTAAGATGGTTGACTAATTAAAACCAAGATGGTGAGTTACTAAAAGTATATTTATCCTGCACAATGCCCCCAAATTCATTAAGTGTCAGATAAAGCCGCACAGGACCCTTACTTCTCCTTAGCATGGAATAATTTACGGCTTGTGTAAGGGATATGATGTAGCAGTTATGGTACCAAACAAACACTTGCACTGAGGAAACGTCCAGCTGCACGTACCCCACAAGTCTCTGGCAGCTCAGTTTGTTCTAGAGCTCCTATAGGTCAGCTAAGGAATCATTCAGATGTCATTTTAAAAGCTAATAATTTTTTTTTAACCTTCCTGTACAGACAATCAACAATTAGAGACTAATTTTCCCATAGCAAGGACAAGTCATTCCTTTCCAGGTAGGACATCAAAGCCCTATCCTCCCAAGACCGAGGTCTTACCAAACAGGTATCCTTAGGAGGTGTTTTAAGTAACATTTCCTTTCACATGACTTCAGCAAAGCAATGCTTTCAAAAATGTATTTTCCTTGCTCTTCGTACCACAAATAAAGCGTGAAGTGGTTGTGAGGTTTCACAATTGGCATTTCTGAGCCCACCCCTCCAGCTGCTCCTCCTGCCCTCACCCTGGCAGAGCAAGGAACCGGAGCAGGGAGCTGCGAAGGCCATTGCAGCGGTCACAGCAGAGCAGGCTCCTTCCCAACAGCTCCTCACCACCCCGGCCATAGCTCATCGTTACTGCACCCTTAGCAGCGAGAGTATTTCAAGGCAGCAGCCATGGGGGCCAGGCACCTTTCCCACAGATTAAGGTTACCCACAGCCCTGCACCTCGCAGCTTCCTCGCTACCCGAGGAGCCGTGGTCAGAAGTTACCACCCCAGCGGCCTCACCGCCCCCCTCAGCCGTCCCTTACCTGCTGCCGGCGTTAGCGGCGGCCCTGAGGCGCAGAGAGGAGCTCCGAGCTCGGTACCGGGCTCCCGGCTCTCCGGCAAAGGGCAGCGATCTCGGCCTCAGGCCGGGGGTTTTCCAGAGATTCCGTTCCTAGTCAAACCGAGCGAAGGGGCCCGATTCGCCTTCCGCCTCCCTTCGCGCCCCTCACACCTTGAGCGGCTGCCAGGGCGAGAGGCGAGGCCTAGGCCGCGGCCGCCCCGGCCCCGCTCCCCAGGGCCTCCCACCAGGCTTTTCGCAGCCTAAAGACACAGTTCCCGCCTTAAAGCGACGGAGCGGCTCAATCCTGCGATACATGAGCGGCCAAATCCCTTAAACGGGCCTGAAATGGGTAGAGATCAACGTAGGGTAAAATGTTCTATTCCTTCCACTTCACAGCTCGGAAATAGGCTTGAGGTCCTGATGGGCCATGAAAGGCCTTCAGGAGGTTGGTCTCACCTCCACATTTGGTTAATTGGGTTCAATTGTTTGTTTGGTGGGGCTAAAACAAGGGGTCAGCAGATCTGCTGGTCACCGAGCTGCAGGTTTAGCCATGGGAGTACTTGCAAGAGCCCAAGGCCAGAGCTAATTACTAATTAAAGTGGTCCTAGTAAACGAGGCTTATCTGAGCAGAAAGGAAGGGCTGCTGGTTTGCAGAAGGAAATGTTTCCACCCCCATCTTCAGCTGAAGGGGGACTGTAGGTGCATTCACCTGTAGATTCACCCGTAGACCATAAGCACTGGTTGTGAGGAGCTGGCAGGAAAGCGTAGCATAACCTTTATTGAAAATATTTATTCATACATTATTAGGAACACAGTATCACTTCAGGAAATGTTATCAGAAATAAGAATATAATTAACATCAGATGTAAACCACTCATCTGGTCCACTTTGTACATGCTAAATGGTTGGGTTTGGGTTGTTTTTTCCCTGTCCATACTGCATACGTATGGTTAGTAGCCCTCTTTCTGCTGGAAGAGTATTCTACGCCCTGCCCTAGCACTGGCTTCTGAAAGTAGAGATCATGACATAAATCAAAAGAAAGAAGGGAAGGGGAAAAAATAAAAAAGGCATGAGAACCTACTATCTTGAGGCTCTGAGTCTGGCAAGCTAAGCTGGAAGCTGGTTTTATCCTTACGGCCAAAAGTAGAATACAGTGGAAGCCTCCCCCAGAAGAGAGAATTTCCAGCTCTTACTAGGTTTTCCAGATAACCACAGTATGCTTTCTCAGTAGCCACTGTGTGGATCAAAAGAGCTATCCAATTAACAAGAATGTACTATATTGCTAACCTAGTATTACTACAAAAAAAAAAAGGAAAAAGACTTCACCAGACCAGAAGCCTGCCTATATCTGGCTAATCTCAAGAGGGTTTTTCAATTCTTTAGAAATAGTCCCGTTATCGTACATCCTGCGATGCTCGAGCTGAGGCACTCCAGCACAGGCATCAGAAATCTCACCCAAATTCCCAGTTTCATATATGCTCTGATGAAAATGAAAAAAAATAAAAATAATCATTTCCAGATAACTTCAAACCGTCAAATCTCTTATATTTGCCTTAAATCTCTGGATATCAAAAACCTCCAACATACTTGCTCCTGAGGATAATTAGCTCCCAAATTATTTAAGTATACCTGAAATACACTGGTAATTTACAGACATGTTTCAGGGTTACGTGATGGGTAAGTAAACAAGTCTTTGGCAAATAATTACTACTCTGTTCTTTACTCAGTTAAAAAGCTTAATTCATTTTTAAATCTAGATTAACTGATTTTATTCAATAATTATTTCTATCATGAATAAGGCTCGTATGGCACAACGCTGAGTGGGATAGATGGCTGTATGTAGAAACACCTGAATTACAGATTCAGGTTACAGATCCCTTTAACACTGTTCCTACTCTGGCTCATTTTCTTTGTGCCCTTCAGCCAGGCCCAGAAAGTTGAACCTGAATGAGAGGTTTTTAATGAGTTCTATTTCCAACATTTAAAGGTGTCAGCAATCTAGCAAATACCATCCGTTGCAAGGATACATTCTACAGTAGGTACTGGATTGCATGGAAAAACTACAACAAACCAATTAGTTTAAGGTTGGCATAATACATTATAGCTGCAGCATGGCCTAAAAATGTCTGGTGTACCACTTGTGCAGTAAAACAGGAAAACTATGTGCTCTGCATGCTTGTGCGAGTTGGAGATGACTGCTTGCTCCCAAAGGAAACCTAAAGGCACAGGACATAGGTAATGGGAATGAAAATCCAGTAACAAGCATCCATTTTATTACAAGAATCCAATTATAACCTGAATGCCTAAACTGATATTTTTACTGTTTGTGTACTAGATGCTTTCACTTTGGCTAAAAGATACTAAACCATGTCCTTCAAGAAAAATAGCAGCATTAAATAGATCTTGTCATTGCAGAGGAGAGATAAAAAGATGTCTGCTTTAGGTTTGGCTTACAGAATTTGGGGGATTATTATAAACATGTGCAAGAAACGGTCAGATTGTTTTCAGTGGCTGTTACAGTTTTAGTGCTCTACTATAGTTTTTTTAATCATCTTCCTTGTTAAAGGATCAATTACATTTGAGACAATAAATAGTATACTTTACAATAAATAATATTCAAGTCAAAGTATTGTACTTAGAAAATAATGTAACACTGTAATAGGATCTTCAAGATCAATTCCATTTGATATATTCTGCAGCAAAAATAACATTTCTAATAGGAAGGATTTCCTTATAAACCTAGCAAGATCTACACATTCACATGTGTGTGTAAACAACATGGTTCCTTGTTTCTAGAAAAGCTATGCTTTTACAGTTGGTTTTTCAGCTAAATGTTATTGTAATATGGTAGTAAATATATAACAGTGCTTATGTTTAGCTCCATCACAAAATTTAATTGGAAAAAAAATAAAATAAATGGAGTGCCATTATTTACAAAGAACAGCTACTTTCCTTTTCTTCACAAGTGACTGTATCTGTGTGTGAACAAAATGTTAGGGCGAGGCATTCCGGATGAACTGCAGCTAAGGTTGGACGAGGACGATTTCATGGTGAACAGTGAAGGTCCTGGCAATAAATACCTAGAAAGGATATGAAAAATATAGCAGAGTTTACAGGCAAAGTGAGACTGAAGAGCTAAAGCATTAGTTGTTCGTGTGCCATACCTTGTAATCACTGTATGCAAGAAATTCTGGACAGTATTTATAAAAGATCCAGGGAATTAGGTAGTAGCTAAATCCAGAGGAAGATCTAAACTCGGAGAAAACCTTAGCAAAATTTCAAGATGTTGTCTGAGGATCAAACATCTTTCCAGTCCTTTATCCTTAAAGCAAGTGGAGAAATTAAAGAATGCAACCTGTGTAACACCATTCCTAAAAATTAATACTTCACCCATTGTTCTCTGTTACTATAGCACTGTTTACTTAATTTAAACAGGGTAAAAACTGCAGCTGTTGTTAACCAGCTTAAAAAGGGAAGCTGGAAAAAGAGCTGAGTAGGGAAAAAACAGCTTTTCAGCTTTGGTTTCCAGCTCTAATTCTCTGAAAATAGCCCTGCTATCATCACTGCTCTAGTAAAGCAAGGAACAATAATGCTGCAACCTAGTAAATGACATCAGTGACTACCTTTTAAATTCAGCTCATATTTTATGTTAAAAAAAATAAGCAACCAGATAAACAAACAGAAAATAATTTCTCAGATGGCTAATATTCATTCTTAAATCTTTCTTTCTGTGTTCTCATTTCCTAATAGTTAATTGTAGAAGTCATTAGATGAGCACAGTAAGTGTGCAAAAATAACATCCACAGTAAATCAGAATTTTCTAGTGAATGATGTCAATGTCAGGGTGGATTAACACATGTTGTATAAATTCTGCTTAAAAATTGTTGCATCGTTCTAGTGAATCATGTTGATCAATGATGAATAAGCTAAAAGAACTGATCCTAACAACAATCCTGTTAAAAAACTCCACTGCTTCCTGGAGAAGGTGCCATGTAATAGAGAAGCTTATTTAGCAAGCTGTAAGGATCTAGTCATAGATTTCTTAATTATTTTCAAAGTTTTGTAACAGAACTGAATTTATCAAATCATGAAAAGTCTGACTTTTGACATAGTTTTATTTTAGCTATAAATTTAAAGATATTTTGGTATGGTTTTTGAGCTCCCCTATTTTTTTCTTTACACTTTTAATTTTGTGAGGGGAAAAAAAATGACATTAATAGTCTTATTCATTCTCTAAATGACATTTAGTGAATTTATAGTCAGGATTGAGAACAAACATGAAAAGTGAAAAAAGAACTCTGTGGCAGCTTTCATTTTTTTTCTCTCTCCCTATAAAAATAAACTTTCCCAGCTAAAGAGGTAACTATTTGTAATCTTTGAAAGCTTTAATTTCACATACATTTGTTTCAGAAACACAAACAAAACAAAAAATCAGGAAAAAAAAAAGTTCTTCATATTAGATTTTATAAAGCCTTGAAAAAAGGGACTTCTTGCACATTTATTAAATGACACCCTGATCTCCTCTTGCACTTCAGAATTTCCCAGCCACAAGAAAACTATTGTTAGTCCTGCAGATTCTTCTATCATTCAGAACCAGAAACCTAGAGGAAAAGTGAAATAGTGTTGTGGTTCTCCACCTTCTAGAAAAATTACCTTACAAGTGGGGAGCATAATGGGCCAGAGCATGTGTTCCATCCGGATCCTCCCTTCCAGCAGTTCAGAACATCCCAGTGAACTAGCATATTGCTGTACCCACACTACACACCTGGCATTTGTGGAGATTACATTCTTCCATTCAAGGTGCAAAGAAGCAGAGAAAGAGAGGAGGGAGCTGTGTGGGACCACCCCTGTCACTGCTTTCCAAACACAAGCCTGTTAGCTGCAGTACTTTAGTGTCCTCTGAGCAGGTTGAATAGATTGGGGCTGGTCGTGATGAAACTTTTTCTGCAGTAGTAGCAGAAAAAGCAGGAAAAAGTTCAAGGCTGAAGGTTTTCTAGTCTTAGCTAATCCAAATGACTTGACCATACTCCTGCTGTAGCTCAGTCGATGTTAACACTGAATATGATTTGTTTTGTGGCTAACACACTTCTACTTTTACTGTGACCAAACAAAGTCAGCTTCTGGTTGTCTTAAATTCTGTTAGAGTGCCTTAAGATCAATATGACAATATCAAAAGGGTTCACTGGATCAAATACCTAGGCTGTGATATAGGAAGGAAGCAATTATGTCATAAAACAAGTTTAGCAGATAATATATCAAAGGTTTGCTTGTCATGTAATATTTAACTCATAAAGCCCTTCTATGAAATAAACCCTGTAAGATGTTTCATATAAACAAGGCATATTTCAGTTTATATACATAATAATTCAAACTGTCATTATGGATAACATTTGGAACCTAACTGATTTGAAACTTATTCACCTAGGACTGTTAAGTTGTAGATCACTGACACCCACAGCTGGAGCACTTTCAGTAAACCCTATCCTGACAATATCACAACCCCTCTTGTACCTGGCTGGAGAACTAAACCACCCCACGGATAATCAGGTAAGTGCCAAATAATTTTTTTACTATATGATGCTGTTTTGCAAGGTTTGAAAATATATTTGTGCTCTGTAAGGTGAAATAATAAAACTTTCAGTCTGTAGGTTTGGGAAATCAACTTTGCAAAACTGTGCAATACAGTAAATCAGATGGCACTTACCTGACCCTTGGCTGGAGCTGTGCCCCTATAGCATCCCACTGCGAATGTGAAGCCAGAAGTATCACATATGTTAGGATACCTCTAGGAATGCAAATCTGGAATCAGTGACTTTGAGGGATCTGAGAAGGGGAAGAAAGGACATTTTCAGTTCACTTCACGGAAAGCCTTTGCTGCAGCTACTGGGGCTGTAGGCAGTGGAGACTTTATTGGGTAGTTTCACACAAAAGGGTCTGTCAACTCTTTTGGTAGCACCTCACGAGTGGGCTAGAGAGATCAGAATCATAGAAACTCAGGATTGAAGGAAAAAATGGTGGGGACTTTGTCTTTTTTTTTTTTTTTTCTTTTAATATATATTGAACTAGGATTAAAGACTGCAATCTGTTCTGGTATTATTGTTTCTACTTATCATTTAGGAAGACAATATTGAAATGTATACCTTGTATCATCCCAGTGGGGGTTAATCCCAGTTGGGGATCCTCTGGAATCTGATGAGTATTTGTAAACCACCAGCAGGCAGTGCTTACAAAGCTGCACTATCCGTTTGCAACACTGGAGTTGCTCAGGAGTCACCACCTCTGTGCTTTTACTGAACATGGTTTCCCAAGAGCTCCTGTTATGAAAAAGACACAGGACTTTTCTGTCACAAATTGCAATTGGAGAGCTTTCCTGCTTTTTAGCTGATTTAACAACAGAGGAACAAGAGAAAAATCCCAACCTTGCCTGTTTGCAGGAAAGGCCTACACCATTTAACACAAACCCTGGCAGATGTTGACTCCAAAACACAAATTAAGAAGTTAATCTTCATATGTAAAATGTCCACAGCTATTTTTCCACTTGGTTTATCCCCTAAAGTGTTTGTAGGGCCATTACTTAGGTTTAGCACATAAAGATTTACTGTCACATAATTGTATATGTGTCTTACAACAGGAATAACAAAAACCACTGACTATTTTTAACGGGCTACCACCTGAATGAGAATGGGATGGGATAGTGAAGGAATTAATAGGAGTCATAAATTATCTCTAAATGCCTACACAGCATAACACACTCCTGTAGTGTAAGTACACAATACTGAGAAACAAATAGGAAATTAATTTACAGAGTAGTTATGTGCCCTGCTTCCTTATTCAGATAATCAGATGAGGAGAGTTTCCTAGGGTAGTCATTCAAATACTACTTATTATTCCTTCTGGTCATATGGGGTTGGTCTTCTATGATCAAATGCATCTCACAGAGTGTATCTATAGAAACATTCCTTTTTGAAATGCAGACCACCATGGGTTTCTTGTTGTTTGGGTTTTTTTTAATTTAAAGGCCACTTGTCTTTCCAAAAAAGACCAGGCCCTACTATACCAATATAAACCAGGGATGTTTTACCTCAGAAGCTGAAAATAGTTCTTTGCATACACCTTAACACTCCCATTTGAGCAAAATTCTGGTCTGATTACAGGTCATTACATCTGTTTTAAAGGCAACATGGTTCCTGAGAAGACTTTTATTTGGCCAAAATATTATCCAGTAGCATGGATGGTTTGTAAGCTTGGGGAGTTTGGGAATTTTATGAAAGAAGAGCTTCACAGAGTAAGGAAAATTTGCCACATTTGGCTTCAACACATCATCCAGGATGATTTAGCCTTGTCCACTGAGATTTCACAACTCTGGGATAAGAAGTTTGTCCTTAAAACATCAAAGAACTAGCCAGCTTGCTTCTGCCTAGTGAGATTTTATTTTAATTATGCTGTATTAGGATGGAATTAGGAACATTAGTGACTAAAAGATAAACTGTACTATAGCTAACTGACTTCTAGGTCTGGCACTTCAGTCTGGATATGTTCCAGCTGAAACTGTTCAGTCCTGCAGAATTTCCATTGCACCAAAGTGTGCACCACCCAACAGAAGAGCTGACCTAAAGCTCAGATATGTTGAATTTATTTTTTTCTTAGATGATTATGTCTGTAAATCCATTATAAATGCCTGATACCATCACTGAAACGGTTGGCCTAGACAATTAGATTTCTAATTACACCACATCTTTGGCCAGTTTTAAACCAAGCTCAATGCATTACAGCATTCTCTCGAATGAAAATCAGCAACAAAGTCTGCCAGCAGTGACAGCAATTGTGAAGTTATAAAGACTAAGGTTAAAAACACAGCTTACCCTGAATTACAGAAGCAGTTCCATAGACCTTGCCCGTGGCTCCAAAGCAAGCGATTAAACACCCGGTTAAAGAGACGGTACAGATGCAAATTTTCAATGTCTGGAGCCTTCCAGACACGCTGTAGAACTGCACGAACGTTTGTCTTGACGATATCCAAAACCTAGGAAAGAGTATTCCAAGGAAATCAAAGCAAAGGCATATTGCAAAACCCAAACCCAACTGTTCTCCGGTTCCCCGCGCGCACACACACACAAACACACGCGCACAGACGACTGCATGGCTCTAAATTCCCACAGATGTCTGTGTTTCAGTTCTGTGCATTCAGCAGCAAACTTTTACGATACGCCTCTTCTGTCAATAACACATTTTCCAAAGCCAAATAGTATTTTTATTACAGAAAATGCATTTCTATTTGGTTTTTTTCCAGCCTGTTCAATACTAGCTCGTTTAAATACCAACTAGTTTTCAAAGAAACAAAATGGACACAATTACAGACCAGGAGCAAAATAATTAACAACCCAAATATTATATATTTGGCTGGATCCACCTTTGCACCTCCCACCAAACTGGGACGTGGAAGGTGGGATTCATCTTGCCTGCTTTTAAACATCTGTACATTCTCTTAAGTCAGGTCTCTGGGTTCCCTCCATAATCACTGGGGAGAAGCAGGCTCCAGAGTGTGCTGGCTTCTGTCTGTTCAGAGCTGTCAGTAAGACTGGGAATGTTGATGTGCCAAAAGCAGTATTTAAGCACCACGCTGGCACTCTGAGCAGTGTAAAATCTGTCCTGAAAGAAGCCTATGGTGCATGTAACCCATTATCAAAAAAGTCTGTTAAATCAATATGATTTCCCATAAAGGAAACATCTTTATTGCCAAACAGCATCTTCCAGTAAAACCAGCCAGATGTAAATGGGTGGTGAACCAACAGAGGTATTCGTTTATTTGCTATAAGATGTTGCAAATTAGAAGGCACAATACTTTCCCAGGAACCTTTCAGATATGGACGACACATCTGACTCCCAAAAGGTGAAGGAGATGCTGTGGAACAGTAATGTATGGAAGCATGGTATAGAACTGGAAGTTTTTGTCCCTGCTGATAATCAAAACATGTTTATAAATAGTCTGATTAGATGAAGGAAGCAAAGCATAAATAAACAAACAGCACAATGAAGCTGCCTAGTAAAGAATAACACTTCATGGGCAGAAAATCTGTAGATACCCAAGAATGATGCCTCAATGAAATATGTCATTTACATGCTAATTAAGCTCTTTTCTAAAGACTTATGATTAGTCTGCGTGCAGAGGCCTTGTGCTGACTCCATGCACATGATAACCCAGTGCAAATACGATGCTGTCCTCTCTGCTGGGAATCCTTACCAGTGCAGGTGTCTAACAGGCTGAAAACCACACTTGTGGGCTCTTCCTCCCACAGAGGGAGATAGAAAGAGCAGTAAATCAGAACCTAGGAATGAGTATTCTGCTTAACGACTGCAGGAGCTTAACTCAGGTTTTGGACTGTCCCACGCTTGTGGAAGAGGTCCAGAGTTTCAGACATTCCCTTAGCAGTGTTAGCCTACTGTCTTCACACTTCTCAGGCAGACTTTTCCTCATGTCCTGCATGATGAAGACTTTCCCACACAAATGGCCAGCAGCTCTGACTGTATACAGCCTTTTGAACCAGCTGAGCCCCTCAATTACATAAAGGATCAACCATCCATTTCTTTGCATTGTTACACTGACTAATATTAATTGGTAAATTAATTTTGTGTAAATCAGAGTAATTTCACTCTGTATAGATTCAGTAAGCCACAGACTGCCAGGTATTCTGGAAAAAAAAACCAAAACAAAAGTTTCTTGCTGTCTTTACTGTGCTGATATTGCCAATATGCCAGAGGGTAAAATGTCCCAGTTAATTGTTCTTAATTTGCAAACATGACCTCAATCACCCATTTAAGAATTGCACAAGAGCTGGAACTTCAGGAAATCGACATCCCTATTTTTCTAAGTTAATTTCCCTAGTTTGCCTTCATCTTTCTGTTTGCTTTAATTTACATCATTTACTTTAACATAACCAATTATCCAGGTGTAGCAGAACAAGATGTTATGAAAAAGCTTACTGAAACCCCTCTGGTAACTATCAAAACTTTTAAATACAGTCAGTAAAGTGATGAACACGAAGCAGTTACAACCCCTCCCTTGCAAAAGTCTCTTTTTCCTAAACATCTTGGGAGACTAAATTTCATTTTAGCCTGGATTGATTTCACTGGTTTACTCTCAACTTGCTTCTAAATGCCTCCTTTAGCTCTGCTGGAACGATGGAATATTACCCACTAAGAATGGGAGCAGAAGTTTAATTTTTCTACATCATGCTGAATAATTGTTAAGCAAATATAGCTGCCAGGGATGAACACTGTGGAATCCAGCACATTGCCTGAGGATTTTGTTCTAGTGAAGGGGACTGAAGGGTTTCTGGTTTGTATTTCTCAAAGTTGCAGAAGGTACCTTTGAGACAGATTCCTTACTTGCATAAATATTCTCCACCTTCAGCTTCACTCACTTCATTGGAATATAAAACATACTTCTTTCAAATCAACAAAAGCTTACACATTTGGCAGTCCTCAGCTGCAATGTCATTGTCAAAGTTAATCTGTTTTTATAAACTACCCTTCTAAGAATAACTATCTGATTGCTTGAAGGGATTGAGGTTAAAAGCAGTTAAGAAACAAAAAAAAAAGCAAATCATTTCCAGTGCAAGCAAGGATGAAGGCCTCACTAGTGCTTCAGGAATTGTAAGTCTCCTAGGTTGTCAAAGGTGTCCTCAGAAGAAGAGCAAAGAGCTCCACATTTCCACTGGTGCAGTTTTTGCTAATAAGGACCTGGCACATCAACCCCTATCATCCTGCCCTTGTACCTGTGCCCTTGGTTTAGGTGAAGTTAGTCAAATAAAGGACAGAACCACCCTTTAGTGTAGGCTTCCTGGAACCATACTTACAGGAGAAAACTGTGACTAAATTGAAAAGGAAGTAAAACAACCAACCAACCACAAAACCAATCACAAACCCTAAGACAGACACGAGTAAATGAAGCCAGATGGCCAAAGGGAGCTTAGGAGGGGGATTGAAGAATGTACAGTAAACAGCCTCAGCCCCTTGAAGAGCAGGTTTCTCACTCTCCCCCTGCCAATTCCTCCCCATAGTTTTGAGGACTGAGCTGTGGCAAAGGGTTGCAAGCACAAAAAGGACACAAGTTCAGCCAGTGAAGTTGGTTGCTCTACTGATTCCTGTCAGTGACACAAGAAATAACTCTGCTAAATTATAGATCTGTGCTGCCATTTGACACGGTTTGAGAAGAATTTTGATTAAATTACAGCCTCCTACATTTTCAAGTTCTTCTCCAGTTTGTCATGCCTAATTTAGTTTTAGAAAGCTGCGCCGACAGATTCCATTTAATAGCTGAATTTAATTTGAATAGCCAAATATATTTCTGTCATATTAAATGGACATGTTTTCTCTGTCCAGTCTGAAAATACAGGCATTTAATGCACTAGTCAATAAGATGCAACTTGAAAGGCTGAGAATCAACCTGCTGATTTTAGAGAAAGAGATTTGAGATGAGGATCTGAAATTGTTCCTCTGCTCCATAACGATCTCCCAACCTTTTCCAGTTGTAATATTTATCATGTATGCAGCATTTGGATTAAGTTACTTGCTTTTATGGGCTATAAAAATAAGATGATGAGCCTGAGATCCACAGGGATTAAATGCCCAGACCTGATATGCTAATCCATGTAACATGTCAGTGACTCAAAGACCCAAATATTGCTTTAGGGGTACCAAAGTATTTATATAATAGATATAATTTCTGCTACATTAAGGAAAATAAAGACTACACTGGGAAGACAGTTTTAACTGCCATATGACATGCAGGTAGACTGACATACTATTGTATGTCAGGTTTAATACAGATTAAAAACTCTTTAGGTGCTATGCAGAACAGGAGCTCCCAGAGAGCAGATGAGCAAAGACAGAATGATAAACAAATATAATTAATCCTTTGAGGGACTAAAGCAGTTAGCTGAATGGTATAACAATGTCAATAATCTCTACTTGGTAGGGCTATTTTTCATTCAGCGTGATCTTTTATAATACAGTGAGTCCAAGGCTCAAATAACCAAGTGCAATATCACTGACTACAATGTGGAGTTGAATTGAACTGCTGACTGGTTTATCCCTTATCAATCAAACCTGCTGACTCAATACACTTCTGAGAATGACTGATGATGATTAGCTACGTAAGCACTAATCATTTAAGTGTTTGCTTTTATTTCAGCAGACTAATTTTGGAAGAAACTGGCTGTGAAATGATATTCCACAATGATTCTATTTGCCTAAAGATGGAGCAAAGTGATTTCCTACTATGGAACTTGTTCAGCTATGTGTTAGAATTACTAGCCAGGATGTCAGCATCTCAAGTCACTCCCAGCTACTGCTAAACACCAGCAGAATCACTCCCACTTGTCTACTTCAGATCACCTTCAGTAAATGAAATATACAGCACTTACTTTTCGCTGTTTTACAGAGTCCAGCTTTACCAACCAATAGGATGCCACTTTTGTTTTATGATACTTCCAGTTATCCATAATCTGCAGTCGTTGCAAAACACAAGGTAAAAGAAATTACACAGAAGAACAACCAAAATCCAGCATTCCATTCGGGAGCACTCCTAACACTAAGAAGTGTGAGCATCTAAAAGACCTCTGTGAAAAGAACTTTTCTCTACAAGACCTAGGCCAAGTTCTGCCTCCCTGACTACTAAGATGCCATTACTTGTTTCCTACCATGGTGAAATATTATTTCCCATCAGAACCTGGCTAAGGCCAGGAGAATTTCTGAAAGAACACTTCAATTCCAAAGTGCATTGATAACCACGCTTAACACTTGTTGAGAAAGCACCACTAGATGGAGTGCACACACATTTCCCTTCCACTGTGATGTGGTTGCACAGATTACCAGAGACACCGTTGGCATTTTGAAAGTTCACAATGCAAAGCACATTTCCTGATGGATAGTGATCTAGAGGGATTTTAACACACCACAGACTGGGTTTACTCCATCAGAATAGAGATGTTCATTTCAATTTCTAGATCCCTCCACATTCCTACAGGACCAAGAGAAGAATTTCTATCTTTGTTATTTCTCAGCTGATGTTAGTTTCTTTGCAATAGATATTTAAAAGGGCTTTGGATACCAAGTGTTGTCTGCTTCTGTATCTTAATGTTGGGTGTTGCTTTTCAATCACCCTTTAGCCTGGGCGTTGTTTCATGTGTCTTTGGTGGCAGGACAATGCTGGATGCAAGGAAGGGTAAACTGGCAGACTAGAAGAGCCAAGCAGAGTGTGACTGGTGTTCTTTATGACTAGCAAACTTCCAGTTTCCCTTGCAACACACCATTCAGAGCTCTCTGTGCCTATTAAAAGCAAGTGAAACATGTCAGGGTGTGTGCTGACACTATCAAATGAAATACAAACTGCAGCATTCTTCTTAGCCCCCTTCAAAGTCTGAACTTTCTCCATCATGAAAAACTGAGTTTTCCTAACCCTCCTGACTGTTTCTCCTATGTTTTATAAAGACACAGGAATGTTTTCAGTGCTGCTCTCTTAAGGTCAGAAAGTATGCAAAGCTCCAAGCTTTTGAAATCTTTTGAATTATTCTGAGGTTTAGAAGTTTTATGGCCACAGGAGCTCATGAATCATAAATTGAGCTTTCTACTTCCCTTCATTTTAGTGGCCTGAACAGTGTCTAGCCTGTTATTTTTCTTCCTTATTTATACTCACATCTTCTATAATTAATTCTGTTTCTTCATCTGTTTTTCCTGGGAACTTCATTCTCATGTCATTGATAATGAGAAGAGTCTCTTTTGTCAAAGCAACTTCTTGCTCTTTTGTTTTCTGCTGCAGCAAAGACTCACTCTAAAAATCAGGACGAAGCAGAGGAGAAAATTCAGGTGTGTCATTAGATCACATTGCAAAGATGTTTCCTTGACAAAAAGAAATTGTAAACAGGGTGACATAAAATATATTATTAAATCATATATATTATCTACTATCTAACTAATATGCACACGACTTGGACTCCAATGCAGCACCATTCCTTACAGTTTTCAGTAAATTCAAGTAAAACACTTCAATGTTTGAAACAGAATCAACAAATTCATATTCCATATTCATGGTGCTCACCATTTAAAATACAAGTTTGAAATTTAGACAACAGATTTTGTATTTAAATTCAACAGGATGAAAAAAAAGATCAGGCATAAAAAACTTCCTTTCAGTTCTTTGCTGAGAAACTGCCAACCACGTGTCATTGTGCCAAGATTTCAGGAAGTATTTCAAGCAAGGCCACTTTGCTCCTACTCTGAGGAGGTTCTGAGAGTCAATTCAACTGTCCAGGATTTTATTTAAAATATTTTCCTACCAACACCAACTTGAACCCCTACAGTGTCTGCTGTACCATCGCTGGAGGATTTGGAGGTTTTCTTTAAACCTTAGAGAGGAGTCAGAAGTTTTTCTGATCCTCTTTCTTTACTTTTGCATTTGCAAGATTAAGTGAGCTTAATGTTATGGGGTTTTTTCATGAGTTTTGCTTAATTAAGCAATGAACAATTTCAAGCATAACAAAATATTGTGCAGAAGTACGTGGCTGAAAGAGTAAGACAGCAAATATTTCCAAATCCACCTTTGTTTACAACTGCTACAACGATGTGTCTGTAATTCCCAACTCTGAATGGCTTGTTCTGACATCAGTTTCCATACCTCTAGAACATTTGGAACTCAGCAGCCTCCAAACATGGGAATATCCTGCTCTTTCCTTGTCCAAAGGATAGATAAACTAATACTTTATCACACACGAATTATTTCTTCATAGTAACTTACAGTTTATCAATTTTAATTTGATTCTAGCAGTAATTTATCCTATGTTAATCTTAGTTGCCAAAACAATTACGAACAGAGTTCCACTCACAATCCAGTGTTAAATTATGAGTAGTTCTTATCCATTCTGTCAGTAATTTTATTCACATTATTTGAAGAAACGTGACCTAAACTCTATCACCCAACATAATTGTTCTGCATATCAAGATCATTTCTGTGGTGGAGCTTTCTCAAGGAAAAGGAGAGTACAGTTTCTTGCTAATGTTAATTTAAGTGAGTAGCCCATTTTTAATGTCAGATGGTGAGAGACTGTTTTTAATCTTTCAGTAATTTGTATCTGATATAAAGTTAATGTGAATAGAAAAATCTATATCAGCCCTGTCTCATTAAACTCTCAGGGTACATCTTGATGATAAAAGGGTACTTTTTAAACTTGAGATAGCTAATGTGATAAAAACTACCTTTAACACGTTGCAGTGAAGACACAATCTTAATGTCTTTCCAATTCTATTAGCTGACTTTCAAGATGGAAAACCATGTTAAGGAGTGTTTCACAAGATGTCAGCACACCATTTTAAAAGGCTCTTTTTTTCATCTTTTAAACAAAGCCTCACAGGCAAACCAGACAATGAGTGTTCTACCAAAGAAAAATGATGATTAGAAATAGTAAATACTATGAAGCAAGTTAATTAGCATTACAAAAGGATTTCTCACAGTCAAAGCTCACCACAATAGTGAGAGGCTGCAGACAGGGGTTAAAAGTGACAATTATTTTGCCCCATCTCCAGATGAATTATTTGGGTGATGAAATATATAGGTCAGGCACCAAAGCATGAATGGAAATGCGCTGGCACCAGCACACGGTGCAATCCTGAATGGGGCTGGGGACTGATCCCAGAAAACACTGCCTAGGGCTAAGTGGATAGGTGGCCCATCATGCAAGCACAAGAGATGCCTGGGCTGTGAAGGAGATGCCAAGGAGGATGACAGTCTGGTCACAAAAGGGAAAAAATGCCTGGTTCAGAAGTATGCTGTGAAATTCCAACTAACCACACACATTCCAAACAGCTAGAAGTGTTTGTTTGTTCTAGTAATTATTTAGTTGGACTACCTGAGTCTAAATGCTTGGCTGTCTCGGGGACAGACTTCAAAATGAAAGAAGTTTTAGCTCCTCTTTAAATAAAAAGGGGGCTTCTGAGACACTCATTGCAGAGGCAAATCCTAAAGATGCCAATAACTATCTAGGTATTTTAAATTGTGCACGTTAGAAGTAATGCTCTACTGCAGTTATGGAATGTATGCAAATAGATACAGTAGGGTGAAAATTAATTACACCTTCTTTGACAATGGATACCCTTATCAAGTCATGTTTTACTCTGGTACAATGTATTTACCCCTGGAGTATACACTGGTTTTGAAATATTGATGTCTTTTCATTACTGGAAAGATTCTGAAGGTGAGTACATCCTTATTTCAGAATGAGCAGTCTCCAAACAAACCACACAAACTTTTCAAGAGAGTTTAAAACTTCTCATCTTCAAAAATATATTGAAAAGAGAAGGTTTCCCAGTCACAAAACCTCAGATTTCCATTCTCACACAACAAAAGATCTGGTTTGCTGCACTAGAAACAACTGAAACATCACAGCTAGCACTCAAAAAAGCAAAGCCTGTAGTACCTCAGGCTTTCTGACCCCATAAAAATTAGTAAGGTGTTGAGTCTTAGAGAAATAGAAAGCACGTTGAATGCAACTGCTGCATGAACTCACCCCTGCAGAAGTCACAGCTCCCGAGGAGCTGGGTGGCTGAGAGACTCTGGCTGAAGATGGGCTACGACTCAGAGAATGAGCCCTGTTGACCGAGGACGCGCGCTGGGGCGGCGGGGGTGCTTTGGCTGGGAAGGGACGCGGCTCAGCTGCCTGGGACTGCATAGTCAGTATGGATATGGAACGGGGGCAGCTCACGGAACGCCGTATTGGACCTGTGGATGATGTGGGGGGTGAGGATGATGGAGATTTTATGCTTCTAATCGAAGGTTTCCAGTTCATTCTACCTGCAGAGAAATTAAAGGAATGATGTGGTTACTTGTTACTCTCTTAATGACTAATTTCAGTCTTTGTAGCTAACAACATGTGACCAACATGTGTGCTCGTGTTGTGCCACAATGTATCCTGACTAACACCTCTACACATGTAGCAGTCCCTCACGTGAGATCCCCTAATAACAGATACTTCCCATACTCTAAAAGAACATTTATTGCTTGATCACAGTCAGCTTTAATAAGGTAGACTCCAGTCCTCTGTAATATGCATCAGATTGATGCCAGAGTGCATCACCATGCGGGTCAAAATGTGTGTGACTTCCTGACTCCAGAGTATAGAAGCAGAAGAGAAAATTCCATTGATGAGTCCTACATTTGCAGATCTGATCTCCCTCATCTGCATAGCTTTAGCAGTTTTTTCATTCAGTCTTCTGATAAACAGAGGATGCTGCTATGAAAACTAACATTTTGGAAGCAGTATTATAAGAGTGCAATTCTGTGATGAAATTATTTGACACATTAGGCTGCTAATCCAGGAAAGAACAATCCCACACACCCCCCAAATCTGTGCAGGGCTATCATCTGGAATATATTACCTTCTATATTACCTCCTGTATGTCTCCAGAATTAATTCAAAGTCCTTTCTACATTCCACTAGTTCAAGCTTAATATGACTACTTTGTACAGGGGCAAAAATAACAACCCACTCAAGAAAAAAAGCTAAGAGGAACATTTACACCATTTCCAAGTGTAGCCCAGGTATATTTTCCACTTTAACATCCTTGGCAAAATAATATTCATTTTTTCCTTCTTTATAATTTCATTTTCATTCATTTAGAAAAGAGGTTCAAGAAGACAAAACGAGCAAAGCAGCATTTAACAGATGTTGTTATCTATTAAAATACCAACATGTTTTCCATAATCCATCATGAACACCAGACTCAGGTGGAAATCAGGTGATCCCTTCACCTACCTGATCGTTCCAAGGACTTGTATTTATTTTCCTCGAGGTCATAGGAAACTTTTTTCTCCTTTTTTTCATTGTGATCTTCCTTTTCAGTTTCTTCTCCCGAGTCTGACGTGCTGCTGCCGCTGTCACAGCTGCTGTCGCTGCTGTAGTTCTTCAGTTTTCTTAAGGGCTGTGCACTTTCTGGCATGGAACACAAGGGCTAAAGCACACAAAGGGAAAAAAATAACCAATTAAATTAATTAATGAATTAATTCAAAAGAGACAAAAAAACACCTAAGAAACCAAATTCCTTCCTAATCCCAAAACAACTCTTTGCTGTCGCCCTAGGCCCCTGATTCAGGCAGGTTCATTTGTTCATATTTAAACCCTCACAAATTAGATCAGAAGTTTGTCCCTAATTTTAGAATAAGAGCTTAAATTTTTCATTAAATTCACTACGTGGTAATCCCAATCTTTCTCACAGGAAGAGTAGCATAATATAGCAAGGGGAAAAAAAAATATTCTATTTCAAGCATGACTTACACTACCAGACACATTGAATTATAATTTCAAATCATAAATCAAGTGATACAGGATACCATTTACAATCACTTTAAATCCCTCACTGATATTTGCAATAACTGAAGCTTTAGTTTAACAATGATCAATGTGAAGTAAAGAAATACATCATGGAACTTTGGCTGGTGTACTTCTGAAAAAAAAAGAAGTGATTAATCCACATCCTGTAGGAAGCAGAAACTGGAAGAATTATAGCAAGCTATGCTAGATGTATTTGGTGTCCCATATGCACATGGGATTTAGTGTCATTAGGTAATTAATCTTAGGATATTAACAAGGACACTGCAAGATGAAAATCAGAAAGTAGGAGGCAGAGAACCTAATGCAAGAACAGAGACTACAAATGAAGATCTTTCCTCTTCCATCTGCCGTAAGGCAGACGAGAAAAATACAACATCCTCCTTTGTAGCTATTATAGCATCACAGAACCATTCTGGTTGGAAGAGACCTTCAGGATATGAACTCCAGTCGTTAACCCAGCACTGCCAAACACCACTAAACCACGTCCTGAAGTGCCACATCTACATGGCTTTTAAATACCTCCAGGGATGTTGACTCCATTGCTTCCCTGGGCGGCCTGCTCCAGTGTCTCACAACTCTCTTGGTGAAGAAGTTTTTCCTAATATCTGATCTAAACCTCTCCTGGCACCCTCCTTCAGGGTGTTTCTTCTTGTCCTGTTGCTTGTTACTTGGGAGAAGCACCCACCTTGCTACAACCTCCTTTTGGGTGGTTGTAGAGAGTGAGAAGGTTGCCCCTCAGCCTCTTTTTCTTCAG
>VWZY01009514.1:0-57586 GCA_013399075.1 Chloroceryle aenea
CGTCCTCTTGTCTGTCCTCCTCAATTGGGCTTCTCAGGGAAGTTTGGTCTCTCTGCTCTCTACCTTGTTTTTGAGCCACAGTGGTGCTTAGATCAAGGGAGGTGCCATCCTGACCAAGAGACAGAAGCAGATCTCTAAAATAAGGATCTCCTTTATTTCAAGCAAGGCTTCGTCAGCCATGGTTGCACTCAGGCCTCACAAATCTCTCCCCTTCTTTAGGTCAGTTTTGCCAGGTTCCTCTTTCTGACATCTCTCTGTGCATATATAGACATTTTTTTATGCAACAAGTCCAATTCTTGACAAAACTGTGAAAGTTAGACTAAAAGGGGGGGGGTGTCTCATATTCTTTTCATAGACAGACATGTAGGTCATATAATTTCCTTTATAACCTTACCAAGCTACATCTCAAATGCAAAAGAACACTAATCATTTTTATATCTAAACTATACAAACTGTACTTTCTAATCATCAATTTTCCCTTGTCTTTCCTTCCCTTGGCCCAATTCTACATGCACTTATACTTTTTCATCCCAAGATCATCAGGTTTTCTGGGCAGAAAACACACCAAAACAACACGAACAGTTTTCTTTTGTTTACGCGTATATTTACATTTAATATGCTAACTCTGATAATATTTAAATAAGCACACACATGCATGCATGCATATTCACCAGCCAGCATCTCAAGAGAGGTCTTAAGAGTTTGTTTCTGTAGATGGAGTCCAAAGCCTGATTTAGGGCTTTCTACAGCCCAGAATTCTTTCCTGAGTGTAAGAGCATTCTGGTTTAATTCAAAAAGAAGTCAGAAAAGCCACATTGAGTAATATCCTAACTATTAAAATATATTGCCTTGCTACATATTCACCAGAAAAGTGCTTAAATATGTGAATCCTTTAAGCTGGAGAAGTTGACTCAGCCTAAGGTCTCCCCAGTTTTGAATGAGTGCCTTCACAAAGCAAATGAACAGAAGGTAAGAGACCATCGTTGCCACAGCTGGTGGTGTTTAGCTGTGGTTTTGAGCCATCTCTGTTGATGAGAGGCTTTGTACTACATCAGCTAGTTCCCTGATCCCAGTGAAGGCAGGAGACAGTCAATGAGCTGGTAATACTACAGAGATGCTAGTCCTCAGGAGGGCAGAAATGCTGGTGCTTGAAGAACTTTCAGGTCCAACAGTGATGCAGTTGGTGAGGCTGGATGCCCACTGTTTCTTCCTCATTAGGATGAAACTACACTTATTTGAAGAGTTAAACTCTTCATATGTGATCCTGTATTGGAAGGAGGATTGGACTCAATGATCTCCAGAGGTCCCTTCCAACACCTGTCATTCTGTGATTCTAAACACCATAAAAATCCTATTTACTTATTTTATTGCTCCAAGTAGTTTAAAATTTCTTTGTCTTCAGACTTTTCAGATTTCATTTAAAGAATTTACACCTGTGCTTTTTACCTGTCAGTTGTGTTACAATCAATACTGTAATAGTAGGACTGTAGCTATATTTTGTCTTATTAATATATGTTTTCTTAATTTCTACTATCAAAAGTAGGCCATATAAATCACTGTTGCTATCCTTTTACAATTTAACTTTTAAAATACAATTTATTTATTTTTTTTAATGCAGGCCCTGAAGGAGCACTTTTTGAACACTCTGTAGAAACACCTCTTGTGAAGGCAGAATCTTTTAAACACCTTAGGTAAGAACTTGTACATAAACCCAAATCTCATAAGTAAACGTTGTTTGCTATATTCACATTTTTTCTGAACACGGAGTTTTCAACCTCATTTACAGAACTACTACTAACTTTTTTCCTGGTTTACATGACAAATTACTCTTTTGAAGGAAAATTATACATTGCTTTGCAATTTTGTATTATGCTATGAATGATTTATTGCTGATGGTGAATATTTAAAGCCACATAATATATTGTGGAAGGTTTTTCTGTAAAATTCTATTTTTTAGTTTTGAAATACTTAAGTATGACTTTTTCTAGTATGTTACAATAGAAGTTGCTTGTCTGCAGCACATCATCAACCTATAATTAGTCAATTTTTTTTTAGAAAATAGTATCAATCTAAGGAAACAGATTAATATGAAAAATTTGGAAATCTGCAAGTCTCTTTCTGGTTAAAGAGCAATTTGGGGTGAGAAATTATAAAGTACTTTGTTTCAGAGCTCCTTAACTCTGGGATAGCATTTCCTTGTGTATTACTGTGTATAATTTTGAGTGTCCCAAATTAGTTTATAATATGCTGTTCATGATGAAGTAATAAACTCAAATTACATTCTGTTCATGAGTGTGTTATGTTTAATTTGTATAAGCCATTTCAAAGAAAGATTTGAAAGGAAGGAGGATCTCTTTAACAATTATATTTCCTTTCCTTCTTACCTTGGCAGTTTGCTACTTTCTGTCATAAATTCTCTTCATAGTGTTACTTCTCCAATAGGGTTAACTATTAGAGAGTAGTGAAGGCAGTTTAAAGATTTTGAGAATTCTGTATGACTGAATTGGTGACTGAATTTTCAGGCTGAGAATGGGAAATGAAGAGACTATTAAGATACTTTTTAAATTTTCTCCTTGATATTTAACATTTGCTTGCAGTAGGGTACCTTGTGCTTGCATTTGAAGACCAGCTGAGCTCAAAACATTTGTTTTAACATGCTGTTGTCCACTTTCAAAAATGTGTTTCTTCTACTATGGTAGAATTTGGATTTGACAGACTTTGACCAATATGCAGGATTCTGAATTATAGTGAATGTTGTCTATCTTTCTAAGGATTATGTTGTAAATTTATCGTTTCCTCCTATTATCTCAATTTTGATAAAGTAGGACATCAAGTTTTGTATATTACAAAGTCACAAAGCTCTCTGCAAAATTATTTTCTGTAGTTGTTACTTTACTTCAAATGCATCATAAATTAATACTAGACTTAAAGCTAATAATTTTATCCTACATCAATTATGCCATGTTACATTTTAAATTCTTATCTGCACTTGATTTAAAAACAAATGCACTGTTTCAGACTAAATACAACTATTGTTATTATACATTTTTAATCTGTCTTTAAAACAGGATATCATTTGGGTGAAAACTTTGAGATTAATTAAAAGTGTTTGTAAAGTTCTCCTGCATGGAGAACTTGTGGCTTCTCTCATTTGTGATTTTTACCATGTCAACTATAAACGCGTTTTGATCTAGAATGTTGCTATGCATTAGCAGAACTCAAGTGTAATAGTTAAAATCTCATTCAGTTCTATCTTTATTTAGCTTAAAATAGCAGGAAGTACAGATTTTTCCAGAATTTAAAGAAGTTTGCTAATAATTATTATAATGTCAAGCAAGTGCCTACATGGCCACATCAACAGTGACACTCGTGACTGACATTAGTATTTGGCATAAATACAGAACTGATAACAACTGCTATAGAAACTGAAGTCAGCTTAACCCTAAGAAAAATGTCTGTTGGTTTGTTTTTTTTCTGTCTTTACTACCCATAATCAAGTCTAAAAGCAGATATGACAATGATTCCATGGAGGGCTTCTGGGGAGGATCAAGAAGCAAATGCACTTGTTTGCAGTGCAGCTAACTTAAGATGCAGGCAGAAAAAACTTTACAAAGCTCTTGCTAGAAAATAGGTTATTTTCAAGGGTAATCTTAAATGAAATTCATGCATTCAGTTGTAAAGGAGCTCAGACAAGTTTAAAAATGAATGGCTATTTTGTTATGCTTTATAAATATTCTGTTTCAGTCCACACTGTTAAATACAAGAATCTACCTACTGAAAAACACTTCAGTATGAAAATTTGAAATGCAATTTTAAGTAATAAAATACTTTTCTATTTTCTACTTGAATTTGCTTCCTTTCCAGATTAAGGTAGTGAGTACGAAGTTACAGGCAATATAACCTATTTTCTCATCTCAAGTCTTATCTCCACACTTTCACCATCTATTAATCTTCTGCTATTTTTACCTCTATTTTTTTTTTCAGAAGAAAATACCATGTGAATGTAATATGCTGAATGAATATGATACAAAATGCCAACACTATGGAGTAGTAAATATAGGGATTACTGCTTCAAGAAAACCCATCCACTTCAAATTTGGTTGCATGTTTCAAGGAGCTGACTAGAAAGCTGTTAGCAGTCATAACTTTTTAGACTGTGTTGTATGAACAGAGGCCGCATTCATGCTCTGTCATTCAGATTTAGGGCAGGATCGCAAACAAAATTGGCACAAATGGCCTTTTGAATTACACATTATGCTGGCTGTCCTCTCTAAAAGTTGAATTTCAAGATAGACTGCTTTTCTGGAAACAAAGGATATGTGTGTTAGAACATACCTTTTTTATAGCTAAGTAACGGAGACAGATCAATACAATTATACTGTGGTCAGTAAATGTCTTTTCACTCCATAATTTGAAGGAAACATATGGAGTCCTTTTCAGTCTAATGGACTGAATTCGTGGCCTACCCATAACAAAAAGATGTGCTTGTGCTTACTTCCAACTGGTAGGAAGAATTTCCACAACAAAATCTACATTTCAAAATTGAAACTTTCTTGGGTTTAAAATAACATTGCCTACTTTTTAATTCCTTTTCTGGAGTTCTTATATCTAAATACAATACCTAGTTTTCATTTACAAAATTTATTAAGACTTTAGGACCTAGTGGAGACCTAAAACAGTGTCTTGCATGTCATAACTGTCCAACAAACTTCTCTGTGGCATGTTTACAGTCAATGGGAAGATCCTCAGACAAACACTGCTGAAGAGGTATGTGGTAAAAATTAGCCAGTTGTAATTAGAACAGAAATATGTCTAGACTCTCTGCAGTTCAGGTGACTGATACAGTCAAGGGCTTCCAGGTGCAGGAGTGCTTCTTTGATAGCAAGCTTCTATCTGCTGGGTCACATGTCCTCTCCTTTGGCTGAACCTGTTCTTCTGTATTGTCATGGGAGCACAGCAGAGCAAGCAAGAGGAAGCACAAGTTTCTGTTATATTGAGGGCATTCATCCAGGAGTAGGATGAAATCAGGGGTTTTCAGTTATGATTTTAAAAGTAATCCTAGAAGAAGAAGCAGATTAATGTCCTGACCACTAGTTCACCCCCTCTTTATCTGCTGTCTTTCTTGCGGGATTACTCGGTTGTGCAATGACTGACATTCAACACAGGGATTGCTACAGTTCAGATCTTTACTCCTGCCATGCTATTTTGTAGTCTGGTAAACAGAGGTAATAGATACAGGTTTCATTTCCCTCAAGCTAAGGAGGGAATTGAACTGATGCATCATAATTCCTTGCTGAACAGCAAAATTGAGAGGACTCTTTATATGTAATACAGCATTATACATATTATAATATCTATTATAATATATATTTTATATATTATTTAGACTGTTATAAAAAAATATAAAATGTTACCTCTTCCATGGCTCTCCATGAAAGTGGCCACAGCCTTTGTACTTTGATGTGTTGAGAACTTGGTATTTGGCACACTGAGAACTTGCCTTGATCAGGTATCCTGGGGCTTCCATAGAATTTAGCTGCCACCTCTAACTGGGTCACAGCAAAGTTTTAATGGAAAACAGGTACCTTGCTTTCCAAAAGAAGGAATTTAAACAGAATTATAGAAGCTTATGTTCAGGCATGTATCTTGTGACCCAAAATGCAGGTGGGAAATCTAAAACAGGAATGAATGGAACTAACTGCTGTAGACAGAGGCATTTATAGCAATTCCCCAAAAGCCAATTTCTTCCCTGGTTCCATGTTATGTACTGGAAGTAGCCTACTCTGATATTATCCAGAGTTTCATGCCAGCACACACCCTCTTATATATGCAATTCTCAAATTCTCAAATCTCTGTGTGAAAACCAGTGTCTCAATTTAGACATTTTTCTAGCTCGATACTAACATTTTCCTGATAATTTATAACAATCTAGAATATTATTTAGCATATTATTCTATTCCTGTTCTATTTTATGTCCTTACATAACACATGACATAGTTTGTCCTTTTTGATACTGTTCACTTCTTGTCATTTACATGGCTTGCAATTTTCTAAGGGAAAACAATGGATGAGCAAAACACTTTAAATCTCAAAACAGTGTTTCTGAACTGAGCATTTACGTTTCCCAAACTTAGGAAATGTGCTTACAAAAGTGACAACTTTTCACTTATTAACTAACTGTATATTATGGACAATGAATATAATGACATAAATGAGTACTAGCTTTCTTTCATATTTGCCATGTATGGATGTCTGACAGCCAGCAACTGTTCTTTCTGAGCACAAATTCCGCAGGAAATCACTTTTAGCACAGTCAGTTTACAGTATTTTGCCAGTTCTTTTACTGAGGGTTTACATCCAGATTCAAAAGTGACCTCCATCATTCCCCCATTCTTGCATTTGAAATGCATTGTAGCAGGAATGAGGTCACTGTTCCAGAGAGTCAACTTTTGTCACAGTATGATTATAAATATATATATAAAATGTTATCTGAATATGGGTATATTTAAAGACTTATGGGTATATTCTGAAAAGATTTCCATATTTCCCAGGGAAACATGTATTTTAAACAGGTGGCATTCACTAAAACTTTAAATATATCATTTAAGAAGAATAGCTTCATATTTTAATTAAATACCTATGTCCCATACTTAAAAGCATAATATATATATTCACTAGCTTCTGACTTGCATGCTATAGAATACTGGTAACTTGAGAGCATAATCATATATCTTTGAGGTATTTGGTTATGATACATTACTGTACTGCTGGATTGCTGGTAGACCTCCCTATCTATACATTCAGAGTAAATATGTCATCTTTAATTTTTACTTCTGTTCTGTGGCATTCAAATACATTTGTTGCTTCTCCTTCTCTCTGATTCTCTATGAAGACTTACTTTTATCCTTTACATTTGCCATTGACAATATAATTTCCTTTTCCACTTAAAGTATTTGCATGGGTTAAACTGTCTAAAAAGACAAAGTCTGGCAACTGAAGTTTGGGGATTGTATGAGTAAGAATTATGAAGGAAATCTAGAAAGAGGTGCATGGAAGACAACCAGAGTAAAAACATTTGTTAAATCATTACTTAATCGTATTTGTAATATTAATGCTTACATGCAAATTGCTTAAAAATACCATATGACTAATTGAAGTACAGTGATTTTTATTTGCATTCATTATGCAAATCACAAGCCCAGTCAGTCAGAAGAAAATGAATCGCATAACAGAAAAGTAAGTCTGTGATTATGATTCAGTATTTGTAAAGCATCTCTGCTCCCTGACTAGTGAGTTATTTCTACCGCAGTGTGATTTTTATGAGCCCTGGCATTAATTTGCTAGATATAAATGTATATTCATATACTTTATTGCATTCAGGTTAACAAAGGACATCATCAAATACTTCTTTTGGAAACTTCAAGAGTTTCTTTCCATTCATCTGATGGATTCAAATCTGTGAAAAGGCATAGTTTAAAAGAATCACACAGTAGAGGACATCATATTTATCATCTTTTCAGAAGAATTTCTGACTCAGATATTTAAAAATACTTTATTAACAAAGACTTTGGTAGCACTTTACATCTTGTCATCTTTTAAGCAGTGATTTTACTTGAAAATATTAATCCTAGAGTGAAAAGAATTTTCCCAGTACAATCTGCTTTCTCCATCCTGCATTACTAGCTATTTGTGTGCACTCGTATTTTTGCAAAATCTTGTTGATTGCAATTTAGTTTACAAACTGTAGTGCTTCACCTGCAGGACTTATCTACCATTTTAAGTATGGACCACATAACCTTAGGAGATAAACTTAACTCTGCTGATTAGATCATCCTGCCTTCTCTAATTCTGAGTTTTCAGAGGGACTCTCTCCTGCTCTCACAGAAGATGTTTCCCTCCTGAGGTTTGGTGACCAGTGGGAACAGAGACTCAAGTCTCCTAGTGAGTCTGTTTCCACATCTTCTGATCACTTTCAACATGTTTCCTGTTTCAAAGGACTGCTGGCCTCTGAAACCAGTGACAGATAGATAGTTAGATCAGTAACAGGAGGAGAGGATATCCATGACCTGATGTTTGTGGCCTTTTTGCCATGTAAGATCTCCCTGAGAACACATGCCACATTTCTGCCCACTGGCATAACTTACTTTCACTTAAGCCACTTAGGTGCCTGATTTTCTTCCTAAAGCCTCAGTTTTTCAGAAATGTCACTTAACACATTCAATCCAATAGGAGTTCTTTCTGCTGCTTTTATGAAACATTTATTTCTTTTCCATGTCTGCCTATGTCAGTAGTGCCAAGACTAAAGGTGCAATGATCTCTACACCTACACTGTTGACCTGGGTACCTGACAATGTGAGACTGCTTGGTGAGATTGCTAAACTGAACTTGTCATCGGTGATTACAACATACTCCACCAGAGCAGAAGCTACTATGAATACTGCATTAATGACTGTCACAGTTATAGACACCTTACAGATGTCAACCTGGAGCTCTATTTTTAAGTTTAGGATTGTGCTGTCAATGGCTTAAGAGGTAATGCTGAGCTGGGTAGAGCATCCCTTACTTTATCTTTCAGCTACATACCTGTCTACCCATATGTCAAGGTGGCTGGTGGGGAGTCATGAAACTGGAGTCATCCTGGAGAAGGATATGCATGTGGCAAACATTGGAAGAAGAAAGGGAAGTATTTCTTGATAGAAGTAATTCTTCCGAGATATACTGTACTGTGCACTGTCACTGCTCACACTTCCCCCTCTCCCTCAGCCTATGCGTGCAGTTGTGATACTTCAGCTGTGAGGAAGATGATGAGAGGCATATTCAGCCGCAAGGAATCATAAGAGGGGAAGGGTATGACCTGCTTGTCAGGAACATCTATTTACTTGAGTGTTTCTTTTCACACAGAACAAGTGGACACCATGAACAGAATGTAGTGAAGAATTCCAGTTACTTGAAGTCCTTCTATGCTTCTGCATATTGAAAAAAAAAGTTTACTTGAAATATATAAAAGAATGACATGGCAAATTTTAACCTGGAAGATAATTTTATGAAAATGCTCAAATGAAAATGCTAACAGGATTTTTTACAACAGTGGTATGAATAGTGTTATCATGAGAGTAAAAATTTATAACACAGTAAGTTCTTTAATAATATCATTAATTAATTTGAAAAAGACAGTCATACAAGAAACATCTGTGATGTGCCAGATTCAATCACATTCAGTGGGGCTTTGGCCATTTTTAATTACCTGGAGAGTCAGCACATCATAAAATTGAGGTCATCACAGAGACCTCTTTTGAATTAGCTCAGCTTACCACTCTTTATCACAACTGTCAGTTTTGAGAGAAGCTTCTATTTTAATCATATCTTAATTCTCATCTTTAATCTTCAATCCTTCAACAACTCTGCATTGTGTGACAGTGGACAAACAGGCAAAAACATCTCAATATTTAAGATGGATGGAGAACTTGTAAATAAATCAACTACACTATAATAATAATATCTGAAAAGTTTTTGAATAGACTATAAATGTTGTTTTAAATTGCTTTTATAGTCTTTTCAAAGTACTAATAAAACTTGGCAGTGATTTATTCTCTCTTTAAGAGAACACCTAATTGCATTTGTCCTAGAACTTCGAATATTTTTTAAATATTGCTTACATATAATAAGTGCTGTTAACAAAAAACTTGGGAATTTGAAACATCTGTTATTCAGATCTGGCTTTGTAATTGTGCTTGTCCACAGAGATCAACCCTAAGCCATAAGAGTGTTAGTGCCTGCTATACTTAGAATGAACTATTCCCTTGAATACAGAATCTCATATCTGAACTTTACTGAAATCATCTGTTGCCACTCATTTCAGTTTTAAAACATAAATATGGAACAAATTTGGAACACAGACTATTTCAAGACAGAAAACTATGATGAGTTTGCTTGTTTGTTTGTTTGTTTGTTTTGTTTTTAATTAAATTAAAGGAAAATATGCTGAAGAACATACTAGCTAACATCTTCAAAAGTGGCAATACTCCCAACATTTAAGAATGTCATGCCATTCCTTTTGCCTTTTGGGGTGAAATTCCCAAATGTAGTGCCTCGGGGATATTCCCTTTATCCTTGGTAATTTTTACCATAAGATAAACTAAAAAACAAACAAACAAACACATGCCCCAAACCAAACCAAAACCAACAACAACAAAACCCCCCACAGCTACATTTCCTATGCATATAGAACACACTTTCTATGCAGAGTAGGGTTAAAAACCAAAACCAAAAAAACCTTCATCTGTATCTGCCTAACACTTTCAATGATCTTAAATGATTTTTGCATTGTTTGTACATGTGATTCAGCTGATAATTCAGCACATACTTCAGGTTACCATTCAGCTCTTTTATATTTAGGCTGCATTCATACAAGAAGAGTCCAAACCTAGAGGACGTCTGTGTGCCTAGAATAAGTATATGCCTCTCAGATGCTCATCTAGATCTAGAATTCCCCTCTTTGCAAGCAGAAACATTCATTCATTCATTCATTCACTGAAATGGGGATGAATCCTCCCACAAACCACCCACACTAATATACCTGGAAGATGGTCCCAGGGGTTTGCAACTGCTCAGGCAGATAGTTCAGGTGGAATCGATTCTACTCATTTAGACATCTGAAATGTACTATCTATATCAGATCCCAACACGTTTTGGTGGAAGGCAACAGGTACTGCTAAGGCATGTTAAATCTTATTCTAACACAGACGTCTAAAATGGATCAGATTAATTATGCTGTAGCAGTGCCTATTTCTCTCTATTCATTTTCAAGGATGCACAGGGGATCACCTATACTCCTTACTATAGGCAATTACATTTTTTTAGCAGAATCAACTTATCAACTATGTCATGTGTATTATGGGTTAAGCGAGCGCCCGGCAGACCTCGGGACAGAGCGAGCGCCGGCAGACCTCGGGACAGAGCGAGCNGAAAAAGAATGTGGGGACTCAGACGGAGCTCCCAAGCAGGCATGCAGCAGTGCAGGTCTCTGGCTGCAGTGAATGCCTGTGCCTGGCACTGGTATCAAAGGGAACCAGTGACACCGCATGTGTGCGGTGTGAGCAAGTAGATGATCTTCTCAAGCAGGTGGTTAAACTGACAGAGGAGGTGGAGAGACTGAGAACCATTAGAGAATGTGAGAGGGAGATAGACTGGTGGAATCACACCCTGAGGCAGGGGCAGATGGGAGAGGTTGAGGAAGTGATGGATCCCCCCCCATCATTCCAGACAAGCACAGTAAGTCCAGCTGTGTCTTGTATGACAACAGCTCCTTCCCAAGGGTGGGCAGAAAGGGAAATATGAAAAGTGGTTCAGTGGTCATTTCCCCCTCAGCCTAGACCTGAGAACTCGACCCTGAAGTGGTTGAGTAATGAAGTGGCATTAGTAGCAACTCTTTCATCAGCTGCTAGAGCTTCACACCAGAGCACTGGTCAGTATATATATGTCAAGATCATTACTCTCCTAAGAAGGAAGGCTACCAGAAAAAGCAAAGCCTATTACATCCTTGTGTAATTATTTCAGAGTAGCTGTTACTTAAGTATTTGGGATGTTTCAGCATGCTACAATGTGTATCTGTTTCTAATTTTAGATGTCAGAGGTGCTACAAACTGCCAGCAAAGCCCAGAACAGTTTGAGACTTTCTCAACTGATTGGAGACAATATGATAGACCTTTCAAAATGACATTTTCATTGATGTGTTTAGGCAAGAAGCAATAGAAAGTCAAGAAAAAGGTGACTTTTAAAATCAGATTGCAACAAATTGCTCTGTTATTTTATAGCCTCTAAATTGCAACATAGTGCCACTGAAGATGAAAAAGAAAAAAGCTTCAGAATTACTAAAAAATGAGGTGCTTAATGCACAACTACTTCATTCCAGACAAACAATTTTCCTTTCATGCAGTTCCAATGTATGTACACTAGCCTCTAAACAGACACCTTCATAGTATATTTCTCTAAATTCAGTTGTACCCTATTTATTTTCTTCTGACTTTATAAGATAACTTTTGTGTATTTTCAGAAGACGCTGGTGACCTTGTTTTATTACTGGCACAAAACCATTATTTTGGAGAGGAATTAGCCTTGGTAGACTTAAGTTGAAAGTACACTTCTAATATAAAGCTGTATCTTGTGCTACTCTAAGTTTTCCCATAAATTTATCTGCAATGAAATAGCCAGATGCACTTGGAAGAAGCTGCAAAAAAAAGTTCTTTTTTTCCTTTTAAATAATTGTTATTTAATTTTGATTAATTAAAAGCATACTGGTCTGCATATTACATTTTATTGTGGCACAAATAATAGCCTAAGATCGATTCAGTTTAAAGGAGCTATGGATGCTGACATTAGTGTTACTGAAACAGAATATGTGTCCTAATGCAGGCAGCTCCCAGGAGCAATAACCTTTGCAAAATAGTTTCTCTGAACTAAGCTACAAAAATTCGGGTGATGTAATATAACCATTGACCACCTAATGGACTTGACAGAGGGAAATGGATACTGGTTTTCAGTCAAATTTTTTTCATTATAGTTCATTTAGCTTAACTCAGTGAAGCTCAAGCTTAAGAGTATCAAAGTAAATGGAAGAAATATGGAAGACATGATCATCTAGGTAGAAACCAATTATTCCACCTTTAAATGAAGAAATTCAAAGTGTGTGATGCAAAATGGGACATTTTAGATAGAAAAGTCAGTCATCATTTGAAAGATTTCCAGTGGTTATGTCAAATCAGAATTTTCTGCCAAGGCTTGTTTAAGTAACTGCTATGTTTTCATTACTGTGCAGAAACTGATCAAGGAAGAAGATTTAATGAGTCATTAGTATTTTGTATTTTTTGACATTCAGTGAGAGCTATCAGAGTTTACTGTTGAATACTAATACCTCCATGTCCTTAAGATACACACAGTTGTTGGAACATGCTGTGAAAGTCATCTTTCCTGTTTGCAAGAAGATGTAATTTCAGGAGCCATTTCAAAGAAAATAATTTTACAAAACAAAAAATAAATGAGGCATATAGTCCTGTTCTGTCCTTCTTTGCCTTTGGACCTGATGGCAAACAACCAAAAGCCACAAGGCAGAACACCAAGATCTATAGCTTTGGGTAAACATATTCTTTTTGCTACATCCTGATCACAGTCCCTGCTCACCTGACCTCAAAGCAGCAAGCTGCTGGGAAATAAGTGAATATGGGTGGGAACTGGCAGCTGACATTAGTGTGTTCCTCCTGCTCTCTACCTCTACAACTCCAGCTTAGTTTTTGCGCAGCACATGTCAACGGAAACCACCTTACCCATAAAGATAGAACAAGATTTGAAATTCTGTATGTTGGACCATAAATAAATGATGATGATCTTTTTCCTGTGTAGCTAGTGCATACTCTCATACTCTCTCGTTGACTCCTTTACAACATCTAGCTGCATTGCTAGTAAATTAGAGTGCTTTCAAACTAATCAAAAAGCCAATATACTCTTGTTGCTTTTAAAGGTTAACATGAATTCAAAAAGACACCTGCAGAGAACCAAGGCTAATTAAGCCTTGGAATCCTCTAGGTTACTTTTTTGATTTTCAAGACATTAGTTGCTTAACAGGTTAAAGATTCTCCTTTCCCGCCATTTTTCCTCAGGATTTCTGTTTTTTTTTATTCCTTCACTTCTTACCTTTTCTGTTCTTCCTCTGTTCCTTGATGTCCAATCACTAGCTGATTTAATTTCTGTTCACTGTTCAACTTTCCAAAGTCAGACTTTGAAGGAGGATAGAACATTTCAGGACATGGCAAGACTCTTTTCTACATGACAGAGATGTGTGAGGTTTTCTTCCCCACTTAACAACATGAAAAAGCTGGCTTGATTAGATGCCAACTGGCTTCTACAGATACATCAATGAAAAAAGGAAGGTGAGAGAAAACATACCCCCCCCTACCCGAAGAACAAGAACAGGGAGCTCGTAGCAACGGATGTAGAGAAGGCTGAGGTTCTCAATGATATTTTTTCCTCAGTCTTCACTAGCAACCTCTCTCACAACACCTCCCAAGTAAAAAAAAACTCAAGACGGGAATCGAGGTGGTGAAGTCACTCCCACTGTATGTGAAAATCAGGTTTGTGACCTCCTGAGGAATCTGGAACTACTGACCTGTCAGCCTCACTTCTGGGACTGGGAAGATCATGGAACAGATACTCCTAGAAGATATGCTAAGGCACATGGAGGACAAGGGGGTAATTAAAGACAGTCAGCATGGCTTCACTCCTGCCTGACTAACCTAGTGGCCTTCTATGATGGTGTCACTCCATTGGCAGACAGGGGAAGAGCTATGGATGTTGTCTATCTGTCTATTTTGTAAGGCCTTTGACATAGTGCCCCACAACATCCTTCCCACTAAATTGCAGAGAGAAGAGTTTGATGGGTGGACTGTTTGGTGGATGGACTGTTGGGTGGTCAACAGCTCTATGTCCAGGTGGATATCTGTGACAAGTGGTGTCCCTTAAGGGTCCATACTGGGACCAGTATTGTTTAATATCTTTATCGATGACACACAGTGGGATCAAATGCACCCTCAGCAAGTTTGCAGATTACACCAAGATGAGTCGTACGTTTGACATGCCTGAGAGGCGGGATGCCATGCAGAGGGACCTGGACAAGGTGAGAAGTGAACCTTATGACGTTCAACAAGACCAAGTGCAAGGTCCTGCACATGGGTTGGAGCAACCCCCAATATCAATTCAGGCTGGGGGATGATGGGATTGAGAGTAGCCCTGCAGAGAAGGACTTGGGGGTACTGGTGGATGAAAAGCTGGACATGAAGCCACATAGATGTGGTGCTTTGGGATATATGTGGTTTAGCAGTGGACTTGATAGAGTAGGGTTAATGGTTGGACTCTATGATCTTGAAGGTCTTTTTCAACCTTGATGATTCAATGATTCTATGATTTCAATTATACTAAAGCAGAATGAGAGGAATTCTCATAAACATCAATACCAGAAAGCTTTGTACTGCTGTGAAATAATCCAATATAAAGTAAACCAGATTATTTGTCTTTTCTCCAAAGTACTAGGGCCCTTTTTTTTTTAATTAAAAGTGAATCAGGGCTAAAATATATAGGTGTTTCTCTTTCACTGATACACGAACGTATTTAACTAAAATACTTAATTACTATACACTGTTAAATTTGTTACAATACCTTTAACATTTAGTGACAGGTTTACATTTCATAAAATCTTCTCTGTATGGTAAAATTGATCAGGCTATTTTAACCAAAAAGCAAGGCAGGGGGGGAAGCAGTGTTAGCTGTATGTAGGTATGGGCACATTAGTTGTTGGGCGCACAACAGTTCTAGAGGCAATGTCCATCTGCTTGTCCAATCCATTTGCAGTAACCCTTGTCTTCCTCAAGTAGGAATGCATACAAGTGTGGAACTTTAGTAAAGTCATACCAAGGTATTATGTCCCCACTGAATTTAGGAGAGATGCTGACTCATAAGATAGAAAGGACAAAAAGTAGTCAGAAGGAAGGAATACACTATTTCCCAAATTCACAAGAGCAAGCTGGGTCCTCTGTCCTGCTCTGAGTCAAGCAACCTCACATTGCAGTAGGAAACTTGGGCTCCAGAAGACTGTGGTACACTTTCTGAAGTGCTAAAACCAGCTTTCTAATGCACCGTGGTACTTAAAAGATCAGCAAGGCATTCTTCAGTCTCCTGCCAGAACAGGATGAAGGAAGAGATCAATATTTCTGCAGCATGAACAGGCAGTATCAGCTGCTTCTTTACCACAACCACAGCAGGCTGTCACTCCCCTCACATCCTCCCTAAACAGACAACTGAGCAATTTCTGGTGATCTGGTATCTCCATAAGTTACCACCATGCTTATAAGAAAAGGCCAGAATCTCCAAGCCTTTAGGATGTTAGCATGGTTTCAGTTCCAGAGCCTGGATGCTGTTCTCTCAGAAGACTTCCACAAAGTCCTTCATGAATTATTCCGCACACCTCAACACTAAATTTCCTTGTCAGACAGCCAAGAAGGTATAGTCAACCTCTAGAAATATCTCACCAACAAGTATGAAGACAGCAATAAAAATATTATCTTCTTTGCAATGGACAACTGGAGGAACAATATCCCAACAAATAACAGAGCTAAGAAATATTAGCAGGGACCACCTACTCCCCCACCATTCCCTGCTTTTCATTAGCTGACACTGTGCAGTTTTTCTGTTCTTTACCAAAAAAAGAGTAGGCAAAATACCTGCTCTGCAAGTGGGCCTAGGTATAGTTTCCATTGATTCACACTGTGTGGATGGGCATCTTTATTCAAATTAGGAACATGCTTTTGAGGGAAATCTCCCAACTGTCTGAGCTCCCCACCTATTCATTCTCATCATGGAACTGTTTGGAGTACATGAACATGATGATACATGAATTAAATTAAGCTGAAAGCTAACATCTCCTAGGGAACGCCTAATGCACTCCAACCTTTCTGGGTGTCCAATCTTCAGGGTCAGGCAACCACTAGTCTATAGAGTACCCCTCGGGACATATATCATGGGGGTGTCATGTCCTTGGCATCAAATGTTGTGCTGTCCCGATCAGTTCCTCCCACAGCACACCACTTCCTAATAGACCCCTGGCAGCTACCACAGTATCTAAAAGCTACTCCTAAGTACAGAATCCATCTTCCCAAATGAGATACAAGCTGTGACAGATGTCTCATTTAGGACATCACATTACATAGATTAATTCTTCTAGATGATAAAGATCTTCACTCCATTCTGTTAAATGTAATTTATATGCCTGTAATTAAAAAAAAAAAAAAGATAAAATGACTGGTAACAATATATTCTGTCATCATTCTACTGCCTGAATTCAAACAAACACTATAAAATGACCAAAAGAGCTAAGACAATCAATTTCTGTCTTCTTGGTCTCCAAGCAACCTCCAGCAGTTGGAAGTAAACTGAATCTTGTTCTGCCATGACTTTTGAGGGAATGCAGATTACGTTTTGCTTAGGCCAGCCTACTCCCTTCCTCCTTTTACTGCCTAGGGAACACATCTGGAAACTTTCTTATCAGCCATTACCTGCACACAGTCCTGTATCTTCTGACTGACTAACCCAAACCATTCACAGTGCAGAGCAGCCTCCTCCTGTCATCTGATTTAGGTAGATCCACTGGTCACTGATAAAAAAAAAACAAAAACGAAACAGCATTTTGCTTTACAAATGTCTACGTAAAGCACCACCAGTGTTAATATTTGCAGTGCTCTACTGAGACACCCTGAGTTCATACAACTATCTCCATCACTCAGCTCTTCTGCTAGGGCAGTTCTGTGATCCCTTAAATGTACAGTAGAAGTCCAAACCTGGCCACCAGTGACAAACTGAAAATGCCTCAGGGCCAAGACCACTGAAGAATTTCAGGTGACTATAAGGTCAATGTCTAAGGGGCTAAGGAAGTCACGTGTCTTCAGGACCACACTGGGACTGAGAAAGGATGTCCAAAGTCAAGATTCTACTTCATCCAGTCATTTCTACACTAGGTGACTGTTTCCCTTTTAGTACATCTGGACTTCAGACACTAAATCTTTGAATGCTGTGTGAAAGAAATCATCAGAAGTGTTACTGAATGTTGCTTTTGCTAAAATCCCATGCATAATAGTTTCAGAAGGCTTTAAAGTCAGTGCTTAAGCTTCACTGCAGTTTCCATTGCCAGGAAGCTCCAATGACTTAATTAGTTAATATAGAAATAGGACTTGTATAAACAGCAGAAATTTAAGATAGTGATTAATACAGCAAATGTAATTCTGCCATGTAATTTAAATTATATGTAAGTCATGTCATAAATCTGTAAATGCTTCCAAAGTCTGTTGGCTTCTTGCCAGCATTAATCTGGAAGAAAGTAAGAAATATTTCTCTAGTGTTTGATTGCTTTTCAAAGTCCAGGTTTACTATGCTCTTCAAAAATCTGTTCCAATAATACGTGTAATATTCAATAGAACTTAAAAATAAATATTTATGCCTAGGTATAGATTACTTACATAGGTGAAATACTTTGCAAAGAAACATGAGCTATTTCAATATTTATAGCTTTTTGCTAAAACAAACTATGACAATAGTTATGTTCAACTGCCTTGACACTAACTTATGAAAATATATTCCATTTTAAATATTGAAAATATGAACTTTAATTAATCTTTCAATATGCAGTCCATATAAGTGTGCATCAAAAAATATTCCCATGAAGTAGAACTCCTGTGTAAACCACTCAGGGAAAAACTGACAACCTGTTTCATAAATGTGTAAATCTAAAGATCTAAAGCAAAAGATTCATAGAAAAGTTGATAAATCACAGACACTGCTTAATAAAGATTACTAATACTATATTAGATGTCTGATGCAGAACAGACTCATACTCATGCCCTTTTACTCAGCGTGATCATGACAGAAGCTTGTGCCATCACAGAGTACATTTCATTAATATAGTCACAATATGGAACCATGTTGCAGTTATCCATTGTTAGGAATTTAAATTATCAGTCAGGAGTTTAAACAAATTGAAGGTGACTAACCCAGGAGATGACAGGGAGAGGCAGATCATAGAAACAGAGTCATAGAATGATTTGGATTGGAAGGAACCTTTGAAGATCAAAGAAGATAGATTCTTCTGCTACCTCTGGCCAGCAGTGATAAGCCAACATTGCCTGAGTTATTTTCAGATCTATGGATAAAAAATGAAATTTCAGTGACTGTGCTTAACTGTGCTCAATCATGGGTTTAGGTTTTAAGGTATCAGCTGGATTTAGCTTCTTCAGAATTCTAAGATACAACTTAAGTTTCAAGCATAAACTGACTTCTTTTAAATCCAAAGAAGTAACTGGAAAAAAAAAAATAAAGCACTGAGTAAATGAAACCCATCAGACAGCTACATCAGGATTGTGTGTAAAATCATTTAATTCCTTTAGCATGTGATTTGCAGTCAGTGTCTAGACTCACTACCTCACACATACTTGGTAAATTACCTGCTGCAGTTGGGTCACAGTCCTCCATTAGTCCAGATCAGCAGCTGTTGAGCACACATGGCACCAACACAGCATCTGCTGGGAGGGTGTTTGCATATGTATGCATGCACACAAACACACACACACCNATGTCTGAGCTCTTCATTATGGATGAATTCCCTGTTATTTTATGTGTCCAGAGAAGCTACAGAATAGAAAAGGCAATGTGGATGTCAAGTAAACTGAGCCCACCTGTTGACTCATTTTCTCTAGCCTTAATATTCAGCCACTTAATGCTGGCTAATAGTGTAAAATTCAGACTTGTGTCATCAGGAAAGGTGAGCCAGTGTTCAGGAGCAAAACCCAAACCCAGTAGGTATCAACTCTTATCCTGCAGTGTTCTCAATATCTGCAGAAGCAGCAATTCTAGGTAATCATCAAAAGAAGCAATATAATCACTGGCTTGTTGCAGAGCTTGGGCTTTTTCTTTCCTTCGCATGATTTTTCATTAGTACTGCTGTCTCTGCTACTTATCGTGGAAATCGTACCAAAATTCTGAAGAAACAAAGCTTTATCTCTTTGGAAAATAAAAATAATTAATCCTGGCCATCTGACCTGACACAGTGATTACTCAGCTAATACAGTACATTCCTGCCATCTTGTGGCACTGGAGGGCTTGCAACCTTATGTTGTACAATTTTTGTTTCAAACCAAGTAACTGTGTTTTAAGTTTCAGATGCCAAGTTAAACAACACACACAGAGTGAAATCTTGCTTCAACGAATAACAGTGTCAAAACTCTTACTGATTAAAAAACTTCCAGACTGCAATAATTGGTTTAATTTCAATATCTTATGTCAAAAAAATGAAAAGCAATTCAAACTAAAGAATATAAAAATTGGTTTCTGTTTTAAAGAATAAATTACTGTTATACTAAAATAATCTGAAAGTAGCTCTGAAATGATACAGAGTTTGTATTATGAATTCATCTACATTTTTCATCTGGGATATTTTGGTGTTTTTAAATAATGACCTCCTTTTTCAAGTCTGCCTAAAGAAAAAAGAAGCTGCATCTTTTACATGACTTCAGGCGAGATTCTTCAAGTGCTTGTTCAAAGTTTACTTATTTTTCAAAAATAAAGGAATATATACGAATGTGCTACAGTCAGATTTCCTGCTTCTGCTTTCAGGCTGGAATCACCAACTCGATCTTTGAGCATGGATGCACCTCGAGGAATTAATATCAAAGCACAAGCTGGGAATATTGAAGCTCTTTCCCAGATGGATATCAAACTGCACAGCAGTGATGGTGTGGTGAGTACAAGACCTTCTGTTTCCATAACTGTGGTTAATCTTGCTGTCTAAATATAGCTAATAACTTCAAGTATTTTTGAACTTCTGTTAGTTTAATTCCTCAGACTTCAGGAGACAGGATATTAAAAACAATGATGCCAATAATAAGACTTATTTATGGCTCAGATTAAATAATACTACCAATTGACATAATGTTGTGTGAGCTTAGAGAAATTTTTTCTAACAAAACTCTGATAGTGCTCAGCTCCCCACTAGCACAGTGATCCCTTGGCATCCCCTTGGCCCAGAGGTAGACAGCCCAAGTTGATAAATTTGGGAGTGAAGCTCTGCAAACATTATGAAGAGCTGCCCCAAGAGCAACAGCACATGACATGCACCAGTTTATTTATCTCCTCTGTGAGGCTGTGCAGTGTTAGTTCTTTTACAGAGGAACTCCAGATCAACCTGTATGTTCATCCTTAACCAGCTGGCCTGGCTGCAAGTCTTCAGCACTCAGGCCAGGACAGATCTGGGTCCAACAGTAGCAGCAGCACCTATGTCCTGCTATTCACTGTATGGGCAGGAGCCCTGTCTGTTATCATAAATCACACAATCACAGAATGGTTTAGGCTGGAAGGCACCTCATCATCTAGTTCCACCCCCCCGCCACAGGTAGTGTCACCTTCCCCTAGAACAGGTTGCTCAAAGCCCCCATCCAAACCTGGTCTGGAACACTTCCAGGGAGAGGGCATCCATAGCTTCTCTGACAACCTATTACAGTAACTTACCATGCTCACAGTGAAGAATTTCTTCCTTACACCTAATCTAAATCTACCTTCTTTCAATTTAAAACCACTATCCCTCATCCAATCACTGCACTCCCCGATAAAAGAGTCCATTCCCATGTCTCCTGTAGCTCCCCTTTAAGTACTGGAAGGCTGCTGTAAGGTCTCCCCAGAGGCTTCTCTTCTCCAGGCTGAACAACCCCAACTGTCTCAGCCTGTCCATATAGGGGATGTGCCCCAGCCCCTAATCATCTTCTTGGCCCTCATGTGGACCTGCTCAAGTAGATCCATGTTTTTCGTACACTGGGACCCCCAGAACTGTACTGCAGTTGAGATCTTATGAGAGCAGAGCAGAGGGGCAGAATCACCTCCCTCAACATGCTGGCCACACTTCTTTTGATGCAGCCTGGGATGCAGCTGGCTTTCTGGGCTGGGAGCACACATTGTCAGCTCATGTCCAGTGTTTCATCCAATAACGCCAAGTCCTCCTTTGCCGGGCTGCTCTCCATCCACTCATCACCTAGCCTGTGTCCATGTTTGGGATGGTGCAAGTGCAGGACCTTGCACTTGGCCTTGTTGAACTTCAGGAGGCCTCTGCTAAGGAAGGGGTTGGACACCAGTTTATCCCTCTTCTGTGTACCAGTGTCTCCCAAAAGCCTAGGTCTCAGAGTAGCTTCAAGTATGACACTTCTGGGTAGAAGGCTATTCTTAAAGTACTGTGAGACAAAGTCAAGTTGGTTTATGACATACTATTGCATAGTTATCTCTAATGAGCCCATTTGTCCTGCTTTCTCCCCTGCAGCTTTTGCTTGATGCTGAAACTGTGCGACTGCCCAAATTACCTGAGGGTACAAGGGGTGAATCCCGTATTTCTCAGGGGCTCTATGAAATCTGTGTGTGTCCAGATGGGAAGCTCTACTTGTCAGTTGCTGGCGTGGGCTCCACTTGCCAAGAATACAGCCGGGTCTGTCAGTGAGGCACCAGAAGAGGCTGCACACCCCCTTGCCAATCTGAGTTTTAAATTACTGCTAAAGAGCATTACCAAAAGCAGAATTTTCATAATTTTAAAAACAAAGTACTTCAGTTTAGAAAACAAATCTGTATCTACAATTCTGGACTACAGGGTGAATGGGGAAGAAGAGCACAAATGACATTTCAACTTCAGAAGAATGACTTCAATCAAATTACATCTTCTGTCAGTGACACTTTCAAAACAGCCTTACAGGAAGCCTAAAAAAAATAAAAGGAATGTGTTTCCTTGCTGAACTATTATTCATTCAGATAATTATGTCATTATTAATATTTTTGAGCTCCATGTTTTTTTTCTCTCACTACATGTAAACATTTACTGCATTAGTGGGTGAAATTAAATTGAGGAAACTACTTGAACTATTTGCTAAGACAAAGCATAATTTTGGGAATTCAGAAAGTGCCAGCAAATGGTCTATGCAATTTTGTTCTTGCAATAACAGAAGACATGAAAAATGTGGCATTTGTATATGTTTTGTGCAAAAGGTGTCAACTTGCTAATAGCTTTTGTTTTAATTTAGCAACATATACGCTGGTTTGCTTATTACTGAGATTCATATAAAAGTAATATAAAAAGCTAGAGGAGTCACACCTCCCTGTGTCTCAGACCTGTTCTCTATAAAACAAGGAAATATGTTAGCATAATTTATAATAGCAATAGTTTCTTGTACTGCCTGTACTGCCATACTCTTTTAAGCCCTTTTAGATTTTAGGACATGCTAATTCAATAAGGTAATTTGTTCGGACAGCTGGACTAGTAAAAAGTTAATAATATGTGGCTCCAGATTGTCTGACACAAGGAACAGGCTGCCCAGGTGGGTCGTGGAGTCTCCTTCACTGGAGACATTCAAAACCCGCCTGGACATGTTCCTATGTGACGTACTCTAGGTGGCCCTGCTCTAGCAGGGGGGTTGGACTAGATGATCTTTCGAGGTCCCTTCCAACCCCTAGGATTCTGTGATTCTGTGATTCTGTGTAACTGTTTGGGTGGTGGGAAAAAAAAAATCCTTTTTTGCAGCCCATAGGATTCCATTAAGATGAATATTTCATTTCCATCTGCAGCTGTTGATTGCTATTGCTGATCTTTTCAGAGTGGGACTCCATCACACAGAGAGTAAAATGACTCTTTTTACATTAGAACTTTGGATACAAAATAAATGCTTACCAGAGTTGACAAACTATTTATTGACCTTGTAGAGAAACACAACTGCAGACCCATTCTCCTGTACAGTGTTGCACTGAACACAAATAAATTGTTTGCACACTTTGGGGTAGCAGGGTTTGTATTTAATAGTCTGTTGTTTGAACCTCTTGAGTTTTTACTTCCTTTGATGCTGTTTTGTATATATTTTATTATTACCCAGGTAGGGGTATATGCTATCACATAGTGCCTTGGTGTCTACTTAGAAAAAAAATTTAACCAATTATTGTTATTGAACCACAGAATGTTCATCTTTTTATGAAAAGTAGTGTTACCCTTAAAGCAGGAGAACCAGAACAAAAAAAAAAAAACTACTAAGACTATGCCTTTTTTTTTTTTTAACTTGCTACTTCAGCTCTGGTGGACAAATGAAGAAACCTAACACTCAGTTTTGATCCCAGATACCCACAGAAGACTGAGTTGAGAAAGAGCCCCTAGTTAGCAGTGTTCATTATTAGCATGGTAAAACCCTGGGTAGTCCCTGCCTCAAGGGCTGCCTTTGTAATTTATCCAAAAGTCTAGTGTACAATACTGAAATTGTCCTTCATTAGAAGGGTGGAGAACCTCAGCAATTAATGCAAACTAGAACCGTTTCAATAGGGAAAGTAGGAGATGTGCTTAACATGAGCTTTTGGGTCCCTTCAGGCAAAAGAAGCAAGTTAATCAAGGTCTCCCACGTTATTTGGAGAGCGCTCTCATTGCTAACATATTCCTTAAGGCAAAAATGTAGCCTGAAATTACCTTTTCCTGCACTTAGACATCTAACTTCAGGAGCAGGTCCAGGGGTGTTGGACCTAAAGACAGGAATATGTAGCTCTACTCCACAACTAAGATCTCTCATCTAGATCTCTCTCTACATCTAAGCCCTTGGTCGAGGCACTTTAACAGAAAACTGCCTTCAGCATTCCTTTAGTCAGTTTAGGTGTTTCCAGCTCCATGTACAAGCTTTTACAAACCAAATTACAAGCAGACTTAGCTTATTCATTGTATAGAAAGTGTAAGTATTAAAATAAAGGACAGGAAATTCCACAGCATGTGCTAGATACCTAAAAACTGCTGCTAAAAGTAACCTGGAGGGTTGTAATGCTTATGGTCATTTATAAACTACTGGGTATTTGGAAGCCACTGCTATTGCAACTTCTTACATCGAAGTTGGTCTGTTTTAGTTAACATTTTTACAAAGCTGTGAAGCACAGCTAGGAAAATCAGAGTGCAGTTCCCTGGCTAGTGACACTACTAAGCATTATGGCAACTCAGTCAGATATTGCAGTAACTACCACCTCTCTTGTGGAGAGAAACCTTTTGGACCTGCCTCAGTTTATAGGTGGATTCTGAGTACTCCAGAAAACTGAACAGGTCTGCTGTACACTCAGTTCTGCCATCATCCAAATCACCAACTTCCTCTCTTCAAATGTTTTTTTTTGTTGTTTTTTTTTTTTTATGCTACAACAATGACATTGAAAATATAGTTGTATTATATAAATTGTGCAGGTTTTTTAGAACATGGATGGAACTTCTTGTCACTGAAGAACAGTTTGTTTTTTTTCTTTTAGGTGTGGTTAGTGGAGAAACAAAGTTTATGCTAAAATTCCCACAGTGTAATCAACTGAATTGATGTTACTCTCAATATAGTTCATACTTCACTGAATTATCATTTCTGATATCTTCATGTGGGTGCCTTTCCATCTCTCTTTAATACCTCAAAATTCCTGCTTGAATCAAATTTGAGTAAATAGTACAGATTAACAGAAAATTATGGCACAGGAGAGTACACACTTCTCTAGATTATTTTCAAACGTGTTATCCAAATGGAGAAGGACAAAAAATCCAACCAATTAACCAAAAAAAAAAAACCAAACCAACAATCACTACCCAGCATAGTGAACTGTATTGCTTGCATATTTTTTCCCTCAAAAAGAATTATTTAGAGCAGTCCCTGTAAAAGGTTGGGATTATTACAAAGTGGAAAAGCAAAAATATCAGAAAGGTAGTAAAACTTTATTGGTAATTGCCCAAGCACAACCCTCTTTATTTCCATTTCGCAGTCTTTTAGTATTGACATTTGTCTATCTTTATATAGCTTTATGCAAAAGGCAATTGCAAGAATTAACTGAAAACTGAGTTCTTGAATAAACTTTATACATTTTGAAAAATCCGCTTCTCCTTTTGTGTTCAAATGAAACACAGCTTAAATGAATGTTTTCATTTTTAAAACAAGATTATCTTCACAAGACTCTAAGAATCATCCAGTCCACCCCCCCCTGCCAGAGCAGGGTCACCTATACCTAACAGTTTTTAAATCCTAGCTTTCACATCAGTATAGCAACTATTTTGATGTTGAGTACAAATATTGTGAAATATTGTGAAACTGCATCATAGAACAATTTATTTTTGTTTTGATAGTTGGCTACACAACAATCTCTTTCCTTAAGAAAGAAGAAAAAAAAAAAGTATTTCTTTTCACTGTTTGCTGAGGCAAGTGACCAGTGCTTCTTAGAACAGGTGCTAATGCTGTTTGAGAAGAAAACTTCTACAGTTTCCAGGGGAAAACTAGCAAATAAATTAAGCAAATAAATAAATAAATAAGAATAAAAATAAATTAAAATAAAAGAGACCTCCAACTGAGCGACCACTCTTGCTGTCTCTGCATTCATGTGCCAATTTCACTGCAACTGACTGATCATATCAATCCAGGAATAACAGGAAAAAAAATAAAAATCTATGTCATTCAAGTTTTCTTACTCACCTTGCCTCAACATTTAAAATTACTTCAGACCATTCACTTGCTAAGAACTGGGACCACTTTCTTTCTCATAAGTGTCAGCACTCAACAATACATAAAAAATAAACAAAATTAAAATTTAACAAGATAAGTTTTGTAGTTCTGCACAGCCAGTTTAATGGTTAGTAACACTGGTAAGGAAACATAAGTTATGTGCTTAAAAGATTCCCTTCCTCAAGATCTCACCTAAAAATGGGAAAAATGTTCATGCTGTTTCTCTGTTATTCATTCGTGTGCTATCAGGCTACTTTATGTTTTAGCTCCATTTTAACTGAAAACCAGAACTGTTTCCTTTTGTTAATATTTTGATTACACTGAATATTATTCAGCTGACTTAATGCACAAAGTAAGTAAAAGCCACAAAGGAATGTTTAAAAAAACATAGGGAATTAACTAAACATTTATTTCATGGCACACCAGGATTTGTGGTTTACTTTCATGCTATTTATTGCAAAAAATCAGCAAAATATACAATTTCTTTGAGAAAACTGCAAACATTCACTCTCACAAGAAAGAAGTATTTTGCCTTAATAGTATCTTAATGTTTGTACATTTATTTATAACTAATTGAAATGAGATTGTGCATTTACCTATATAAAAAAAAAAGATTGAAACAATAGGTAAATTTAGTTATTTTATAAAACCAAAGCATATCAACTTAAATATATGTTTGCATTTTTCTTTATTAAAATTATGGCACTTAATATTTAATAGCAGAAATAATAATAGGGCTTCACAATCAGAAGCAGTATCTTTTTCCAAGCATCACATTTCTTCCTACTACAATTTGCAGGGTTTTTCAGAAGACAACAGCCCTTTATAATTTACAAAAAACTGAAGAAGCCTTCATCATGATTTTTTATTTTGGGATTGTAACACTATCAAGCTTTATCAGCCCCATCAGCCCTGTAAGCTCAGTGATGCTTATTTGCCTTTGTATTCTGCAAGTTAAGTTACAGTTTCACTGTGATGTCAAGTAAACAACTGCAATAGCATGTCACTGGAAAATGTTTAACATTTATGTTAAATGAGGCTGATCCAGCAAAGAAAAATCCTTCCATTTAGCATTATCCTTCCATATTTTTTTTTTATTTTTCTTTATTTTTTTTTACAAATAGCTAATATTGAACATATTGCATGACATTGCCAAAAGTATTACAAACTGTAAAAGAAAGAGCGTGAACTAAAAATCGGACTTCTCTAGGACTGTAGTGGACAACAAAATAAAAGAGCATTACATTGCAGCACCTTTAAACTTGTAACAAAAAACAGTGTTCAGTGTACACCGGAAATGGGTTACTGAATTGTACTATTATCAATCCTTGTTTGTGGAAATATGTATATATGTACACACAAAGGCACGCACACAAGAAAAAGAAAAACAACTAAAAAAACCAACCCCCCAAACACTCAAGCATTTAGATATCTGAAAACTGAGTTTTGGTGTTCAAAACAAATCATAAACCACCATATCATAATGTTCACCAATTTTATACCATCCACATGCATTTTTCATTAAACAAAAATGACAGGCCAGGAAAAAAAAAAAAAAAGTAAATTAAATAATTATTTTACAATAAAGTAAATGCAATCAATGCATGACAGAAGTTTGCATGTTTAATCAAGTATCATTTTTCAGCATTAAAACAAACGTAACAGTTCACCAGTACTAAACTATCCTTTAAATGTTCACAATGTGATGCTGCAGCAAATTCATAATCAGATCCAGCTGATAAGAGTATTACAATGAGTGACACAAATGTCCACAGAACACAAAAGAATACATAAATGCCTTGGAGCAATACCTCCAAAGTTTTTCTAAATTCCATCCCATCTCCCATTTCATTACACATCCAGTCTTAAGATTAGTACATTGAAACTGACATTACTGTCGTGGAAACATTATATTTAGTGAAATAAAATCTAAAAAGTATAATTACAGGCTTCATCTACCAGAAAGCTAAGCTTTGGTTATATAAAGTGCAGTTCAATAATAGGCCAGTTAATCACAATATTGTACATACAGCTAATTTTTGCAGCTCAGTCTCCTTGCAAATTTTAAAAAATACTTGTGTTTTACAGTTTGCTTATACAGCAGGCTCAGTTTTAAAAAAATCCCGTTTAAATAAATTTCATTTCTAAGTACTTCAGTACTATTCACCTTCGTGCAGTGCACTTCTCAACTTCTCAGCAATGTGTAACCTCTTGGATGTTCAGTAACCTGCACAATTGCATGGGCATCTCTTCACATGAAATACCTAAACTCTTGCCAAAACAGTTCCCTAACCTCTTCAAATCATTTACAATTTTTGTTGTATAAAGTTTTCAAGTTTTATTATGATACAAGCAGTACATTCCATCACCCTCATAGCAACTTCTGAGGTAAACCTATCATTGGGAATCTGTGGAAAAGGAAGTAAGTCAGGATACCTAGTTTTTAAGCTATCTACTCCATAAGCTTCCAAGGTCTGAACATCATTTGTAAGTCCTTCAAGTTGCTGACTGTATTCCTCTATCTTTTGTGCAAGGGCTGCTGGTTTTACATCTTTGTCTGATTTGCCCTTCACAGCATAGTCAGCTGCAATCAAGGCTAGTTTAGTAGAAAGGTAGCATTTAAAGCATACCCATTCGTTGGCATTTTTATGAAGGTCATTTCTTGCAGCTGAAAAGTTAGCTCGGGCCTGCCTAAGCCATCGTCGTGCCTCTACAGGATTGCCAACAGACCTGAATGTAGGTGGGACAAAAAAGCGTTGCGAGTGAGATGGCCCCGTGGAAGATGTACACTTTTCTTTATACTGTTGCCTTTCAGATTTGTGGCTTGTGGCTTCTTGATTCCATGAAGTATAAAATCTCTGAAATGAAAATTTATCTGACTGAAATCGAGAAGCAGAGGATGAAAATGGTCTTCTTGAGGCTCTGTCCATATTTTGATCCATAAAGGCCTGTTTTTCTAACCTGTTAATCTCATTTTGTAAATGTTTGAAAACTTCATTAGCTATATCAAGATTCTCTGCATTTTTATCTGGATGCCACTTAAGATACAGCCTCCTAATAATCTTTTTTCTTTCAGACTCTGGAAGCTTCCAAGCCTGTTCAATCACAGATGTCACTTCTCTTAATATTTCTGGCAAGGAGTTTGATTTTATCTTTTTTGGAGAGTGATGTTTTGAGGACACTGTTTTGTGGCTCTCTCTACCAGTGAAGAGTGGTGGAATTGTCCTCGGTCCATGTGCTGGAAATTCTGTGGGACTGGTTGGGGTAGAAGGTGCACTATCCCTGCTTTGAGAACTTTCCTCAGGTCTTGAAAATTTGTACAGGTCAAGAGAGCTCACTATTTTATATTCACTATATCCAATATCAATCTGGTAGATCTTCCCTAGAAAACTGGGACTTTCATCATCTTCTCTTTCTACTTCTTGTACAATGATTGCATAGGTGTAAGTTGGTTGATATGATCCATATATATCACCACCTTCAGCATCAACAAGATACCCAACATATTCACCAGGATAAAATACATTCATCGGATCCATAAGAAGTGTATAGTGAATTTCAGCTGGTATAGGAGTGCCAGGTGTTGGTAGTTCAAGTTTTGATGGCTCAGAAGAGTCATACTTCACTCCTAAGCTGTCAAGCTTCTCACCAATCCGGTAAATATCATTACAACCTAACATGGCAATTAAATAGGAGGTATCAGAAATCAGGTTGTCAGTTGCAGATTTTAAGGTCATCGCTAATGCTAAGAGGAAATTTATGTCTTTGCTGTCAGAATGCTGTATGTAAAGTAATATAACTGCATTTCCGTATCTCTTCAGGAATGCAAATGTTTCACTTTTGCTGTGGGGAATAGGAGCAAAACCTTTAACTCTCAGTGTCGTTTGCAACTTCTCAAAGCAGGAAACTTTCAGACCTTCTCGCAAAGCTTTACAAAGCCTTATTGCTTTTTCTTCGTTAGCTAAAAAAGCATTGTCATTTTCATGCTTCATAATCCTAATGAGTCCTGTGATGAATTGTTCTGAAGACAACAATAACTGTAACCTTCCCTGCAAAGAACATAATGCTCCAAATTGACAAATTTTGGGAGACTCTTCATCCAACTGTTCTTCAAGAATACTGCTAAGTAAGCGAGGCCTTAATTTCTGAGGGAAGAGCATTATCAATTTAGTGTGAAAACCATGATCTTTGCCTAAGTAACACTGGCTAAGATCAACCAGCATTTGCACACCAATGTTACCTTGGATTCTGCTTTTGTAGTGGGGTGCATCATCGAAAACTAAGATACTAGACTTTACCAACCTTCCATCTTGACTGGGAAGGTAAAGGGCAAAATCCCTCATATTCTCAAGGTCATTCCTAACCTTGACTGAATCATTCTGAAGACTTTTGAATAGGCCAGAAACTACTCTTTTAACTGTGCGCATTTCGTTAGGATCCAATTGCTTTCCTTCCGAGTTCTTGAATATGCGACCTAGAACTTCAACATACTGCTTTGTTGAAATTACATCTTCGGTACCCAAGTGTTTAAATAACTGATGGAAAGTACCAAGTTCTAAAGGAAGTTTGTAAAGATAAGGTTTAAAATCAGATTCGTACTCAAGGTTTATTACCACCTCTTCAGGCTTGAGAAGTTTCCAACCTTCTTCCACCATTACAAAAGAAACTCCTCGAAGCTGAAAACGGAATTCCCTTTTCTCTGTACTAAGAAATTCATAAATGCTTCTTAGAACCTTGGCCCTAGTTTTCACCATCTCTTCATCCAGAGTTGTTATATTGCATATGTTCCTGCAGTTATTGATGACTTTGTCTAAGGGAGGGTCCAAATTAACATTGAGCATAGTTAAAACTTGCTCGAGTTGTTCTTGTGCACCAAGACTACTTCCCTCTTGCTCTTTGATGCTTAAAGGTGTTGCTTTCTCAGGAAGAATGGGACATGAAGTCCACAGCAACTGCAACACATCAGTCTGTTTGAATTTAGGATTCACTTGTGCCCCATTGAATCGTATAAGAGGAAGTGTCCCATTCACTTCTTGATACTGAGGATGAAACCTAACAAATTCTGCCGGGGCTCGTTCAGGACACAGAAAAGGAATTAATGACAATTCTTTTAGAAAATTTCCTGACAAAAGATCAGTTCTTTCTTGAAATATGTGATGAAGGAGGACATCAACAGTATTCTGTAGTGTTTCTTTAGACCAGTTTTCTGTATTTGCTCGCATGCTGATCTCCTTAGCAAACTGTAATAACTGTTGCTGTGAGATGATGAATTTCAATCCAATGTGTCGCAGAAAGGTTACCCATGATGGAAGGAATGCAGCTTGATTTTTTGGTTTTGTAAGTTGCTCTAGTTTCTTAAAAAAATCTTGAGGTATAAAGAATTTTTCATGAAGCATAACTTCAAAGACTTTTACAGTCCTGTCATAAAAATATTTTGCGGGTTTTAATCTATTGCTTGCATCATGAATTATCAAAATGCTTTCGAGCTTTTCAAACAGCTGTTCTTTCATTTCTGAAGTTTCTTCAATGCTAGTTAGCCTGTTCTTTAAGTAGATCAAGTGTTCCAATTTTGCATCATAAGACAGACTTTCAATTTTTGGCAAAAGATGTTTTAAGTACACTTCGAGGTCATCCACAGAGACACAGCCGAGCACAGTATAAAGCTCTTTCAAATGAACCTTCTCCTCAAGAAAAGCTGATGAGGTCGACTGTGTCCATTTGTCTACTTCTACTGATGGAATGCTTTTTGTGAGGACATAACACGTCCCATACTTTGAAATGCTGATGTATCGGCCACTGATCGATTTATAGCACGGAAGAGACTTTAAAATTTTTATGTCATCCTGAGACGTCAAATGACATAAATTGCAATTGAAGTACATCAAGAGAGCCTCAAAGTCACTTTCTGCTAACTTCTCAGTCCTAAAAGTGGATGTCTGTACCATATATTGGATGGCTTTCAGAATGCTTGAAGGATTATCTATATTTGCTGTACATCCTGACAACAAAGGCACTAAAGCACTGTCTTTGGAGCAAATTTTGTTCAATGCCAGCTGAATACAGCCCGTCTTCATTAAAGCATGAAAGACTTTATCACTTTGAGCATTTGGAAAAACAGCTATATGCATAATGCTGAGGGGCAGCAATACATCACACTCTGGCACAACAAGATGATTAGAGGAGACCGTAAACCTTACACCCGGGAGCAAAGTCCAATCCTTCAAAGTTTCAACAACATCATCAAACTTTGCTTGCACATCTTCTTGCTCCTCTTTAATATTTATAGACTCACTAATAAAATGCCAGGCATTTTTAAGCCAAGTTTCACTTGCAAAGTTCTCCTTCCATTTCATACAATTTCTAGTTTTATATTCTCTAGGTAACACGGATGATAACAATTCAGCAAAACTTCTGATGTCAAAGACTTTTGCTACTTCACTGTTAAGTAAAATATTGTTGTACCTCAAATACAATGTGTTCATAAAGAGATCCTTGCGAGATGGAATCAGTTCATGGTATGTTGTTAAGAACTTTGGTCGCTTTGCATCAAAAATTTGCAAAACATTGTCAAGAGTAATCAGGAGTGGCAAGCCCTCAATTTGAATTTCATTTTCTTCTGCATCTTTAAAACAGTAGTCAACCAGAAGTTTGAGACTATGGAAGAGCTTCAAATTTGTTTGCTGAAGACGACAGGGTAGCTTTCCAATGTGGCAATTAGTGTCTGGAAAAGAAAATGTCATCAAAAATAATCGGACATCAGCAGGTGTCACGTAGGTGACAGGAATATCTGCATCTACCAAGCAGTGGTAAAGATTTGCAGTTTCATCACAGTTATATACCAAATTGAATCCAATTTCTAAGAGTAAATGCTTGAGTCTGTAAACATTTTCAGCCACTGTCTTCCGCGTTGTGATGTTGTATTCTGTATTTTTGAGATGCTGCAATTCATCCTGGAGTAAATTGTCAAAGAATGGCCTGCCTTTGTTCAGAGTAGACATGTTAACCCATGTGATGATAACAGCAGAGTGCAAATCAGAACCATCAATATTTGGAGCTCGCATAACAGGTAAAAGACGCTTCATATCTTCATAAATGCAACTGTAAACTGCTTTCACTAAACAATACCAATCTGGCTGAATATCCAGTCTGTTAACTGGAAAAAAGGACAAAAATTTTTTTAAAGTGTCTTTCACAACGTGAATGGGTGTGTTTTGCAGCACAGATACTGTAGGATCAGTGCCTGGAAAATACCGTTTCTTCAGCTGAATGAGCAGTTCAACATAGGCCGGGGCTATCAGTGCTGTCATTAGGCTACTATTCCAATCACTTCTTACTCCAACACCGTTATCATCACGCCATAGATTTCTTCTTGCAGAATCCAGAGCAAAGTGTCCGTTCACATGAAAAGGTAAGCCAGTTTCCAGTGATAATGGTAAGAAACAGAATGCTCTGTGGGGTTTTTTGTAATTGTGAGTAATGCAAGCTGCTACCCCACCACGTGGAAAAAGAGTGATGTCCTCATTCCTGTGGGCTGATATCACACTTTTGGATACTTTTTCCATGGCAGAAAAGCCTGACCTGTTACAAATTAACCAAGTTGTAAGATTTCCTTCAGAGTCTTCAGTATCCATTGTATAAGTAATCTGTTGCACAGGTATTTCGCTTAGCTGCTTTTTTTTAGTCACACTGTCAATTACAGATGCGTGGAATTGCTTTCGTTTCAGTCTGTCTCCATCAGTGATTTTGCCTTGTACAGAATATAACACATTCAACGCTCCTGTTGTTTTTTCTATCTCGCAAATAGAAATTTTTTCCATATGGTTCAAAAACATTAAGAGTTCTGCTCCATCAGTACGCAGCTTATCTAAAAGATTTTGGACCATTCTATCTGAGCATGGAACTGAGGAAATTTCTGATACTTTTGCCATTTCTGCATTTCGAAGAGGAAACCTAAACATTGTGCAATTATCCAGTTTAAAGTGATTTCCTAAGTAGAGGTCCAGCACATCTGAGAACTGTGTTCTGAAATCTGCATCTAAATCTCTAAACATGCGGCCAGGACTTGTTGATGTTGCACCTGGTGCATATCTAGCATGAGGATCAAAAATACAAAGTATATCATTGCCAGATATGAAAGAAGGGCAATCAGTAATATGATAAACAGAATTGAAACCTATACCATATTGTCCAGTTTTACAGGGATTTCCTACTTTTGTACCTTTTCCAAGGTTCTGAATTCCTCGAATATCATCTTCTGTAAAAGGCTGATTGTTGTAAACACACAATGCTGGTCCTTGAAGTGGTGCCCATTTCTCATCAAATATTCTATCAGCTGGATGCTGTCTCGGATCAAACACAAAACAGATCTCTGTAGCCTTTGCATCATCTGCATTCTGAAGGAGCTCTTTCAGCATTTCTTTTTCTGAAGGGTAGGCATTAAGAATGCTTTTAATTCTACTTGTCAATTTTTCTTTCTGGCCAAATTCTGTTCCAAGGGTAGTAAAGCAGATATTGGATGCATATCTTTCTAAAGCTTTATGGCGTTTTGGTATTGCTCCAAGCTTTACTGCAACTTCTCTTGGAATATCACCATGACAATACTTAACAGTTGTGTCTTTAACTTTAATCCATGGACAGTCATTGTAACACAATGATTTTGCAGGCAGAAGTGCAAGACGAGTATCAGGCAACAAAATCTCGCCATACTTTTTCTCACAAAATTCCTTCTTCTTCTCTCTAATGAGACCCCATATTCCTTCACTAATTATTCTCCTGCAAAGCTGAAAGTTGTCTTCTGTTAATTGTTTGGTCCCTCTTTCCTGATTTATTAACTCCAGAACTGTAGCAAAATCTTCAACTGTAAAAGCCTGTCTTACACCCACACTTTCAAATAGCTCACGGAAACTGTTTTTATATTTATTAGGCAACTGATAGAGAAAGGGTGCTGCTTCAAAATTCAAATGAAAAGACACTTTTGTTGGATCAACATATACATTTTCAACCAGAATAAAACTACGGTTTGTCAGTTGTTCAATTATCACAGCTTTTGTTGATTCATTCTCTAACATTACTTCATGTAGATATTTGTAACAAGCATTAGTGATATTTTCTTGATATAGCGTGATTCCATCAAATGACTTAGCAACTTCTTCTAACTGATTCATGACTAAACTGACAGCTGGCTTCTTCAGTAAACCCAAAAATTCTTTGACAGCTAATGACAAAGCGCCACAACCTTTAAAGGAGTGGGAATTTTCATTAAGAATTGGTTGTATTAGGCAAACTGTATCTTGATGTTCAGCAGTGAAAAGATCATTTGCTGCAAACATTGCTTCAGGCTGAAAATCACTGCCTTTCCAGTGCAGTGAGAAGCCCGCTGGTTTGCTAAGGAAAGGAAGGAAAGAGATGGTTTGACATTTTGCAGCAAATTCTTTAGCTCTAGGGTCCCTATATTTTAGTTTTTCATCAATAAGACTCAGTATAATACTGCTTCTGAGACAAGCTGCAGCATGATCACTCTTGTTAATTTCAGTGACTGACTCTGCACGTTCTATCAGATCTTCCCACAAAATATCATCTTTGGCCATTCCCAACTGAACAAGTTTAACCAAAATAACTGGGTTAAGATAATCCTGAGTGGTCCCATAAGGAAATCTTCCATCTTCAGCATCATATAACTTTGCAACTCTTCCTTCAGGATGGATCAGTCTTGATGGTGTAACTAATGGATGTCCATCCAATGAACAGGGAATACATGGAGTAACACGAAGAATTCCTGAGAACTCCTCAACTTTTTCATTGAGAATGTAACGCATCAAAGGATCACGCAGCTCTGCATCAATCTCCTGAACATTGGGGAAAAATACCTCAGAAAAGAACTGTTTCTCAGAGAAAGTGTTCTCCAATAATATGTATTTGCATCCTGCTTCTTCAAATCCCGTCTTTACCCAGGATGGGAGATCTACAGCACACAGATTTTTGGAACCAGTTTTTTTAAGGTACTTCAGAAAGATCTTAAAGGCTGATGGTCCAACATCTGGTCGTTTCAGTATTGAGTCATCTAAAAACCTCACATTCTTCATGGAAACCCAAGAGAAACCATCAGAAAATACTTTGATCCCTTCTTTGCTTTTCATATGAGCTATATCTTCATAAAACCCTTGACAAATAACAGAAAAATCATCATGAACTGAATCAGGATCAGGCCACACTGCAGAGTAACTGTAGTCAACTAGCTCGCCATTGATTGCCATGTCACGTAGAACACAAAGTGCTTCTATGTAGGCTTTTACAATGACGTGCCTCATGAATACTGTATTCCATCTTCCTTTCGTGTCTGTTTTCCAGATCTCTTTTCGATTTGAAGTAACTGCAAAGCAGCCATTTATATGAAGAGGTAAACCTGTTTTTATTCGTAAAGGTAAATAGCAGAATACTTCACCTATGGTGTTGCAATTAGGTTTCACAATCCACTTTTGATCCTGGGTTTCAGACAGCATCACTCCTACTCCACCACAGGGAACAAGACCTAGTCTTCGTCCACTTTCATGTAATGAAAATTTTAAAGCATCTCCAATGTCCATGCAGGAACATATAAGCCATGTTGTTGAATCTACTGTTTTCTGTGGCAATTCATCAGCTGATCTTTTTATCTGTCCTGATTTAGCCATTTCAAAGAGAGAAGATGGATCATCTTCTGTACCTCTGAAGAGTGGAGACTGTAAATCAGCGATCCGCCTAAATACGTGGTGAAATTCTTCTACTACTATCTGTAAGATACATGAGGACTTCGGTGTTTCAGTGGGAAGCTTTTTATTACTGCTGCTGCAAACCTTCATGAGTTTAGCTGCTTCCTTTAAAACACTTACATTTGGTACAGTCAAGGCTTTGGAAGAACACAGATTTTTTTTAATAGTGACAACATCTTGTGCCACCCCTGGATCATCTGCCTCAATTTTCAAGTATTTCAAAACCATTGAATTTACACTTTGAGCAAATATTATGAGTCTGTGGCCACAAATGCTAAATTCATCAACAAGAGAGTAAATGTCTGCTGTATTGTAACATGTACTGCTGACTTCACTCACTTTAGCTTCCTGCTGAGTTCTAAAGGACAGCCTGAAAAGTGTTCCTTTGTAGCTGTATGGAGATTCTACAGTCAGTGGCAGCTGGCAACCAAAAACTCCTATAAATGGCTTAAACTGATTGGGAAATTTTCGCAGCCTCTTCTGCTGTTTACTCCAGTTGATTTTGATTCCAGGGTTTGATTTATCTCTAATATGCTTACTGATATGGTTAACATTGGGATCAAACATAATCATGAACTCCCGGCTCAAAATAATAGGAACATCAGTGATATGATAAACAGAATTGAATCCCAGTCCAAATTTTCCTACTTTGTCAACTTCGCTCCTTTTTAAAGACTCTCCCAATCGAGTTATGTTTAAGAAATCAGAGTCAGAAAATTCAGAATTATTGAATGACCACAAAGCTGGACCGTGACATGCTGCCATTCCTGGGTCCAGAAGATTCTCTCTTATATCCATATTTCTTCTCATGTCGATCAGGAAATTACATTCCGTTGCATTAGCATCATCAGCATTTTGAAGAAGCTCTTTAAAGATATCTGAAATGGAAGGGTATTCTTCCAAAATGTTTTTAATTCTTACAGTCAGTGGTTCTCTTTGCCCAGACTGCTCAAATCCCATATTTTCTGGATTAATCAATCTCGTGCTAAGACACGGGACATTTAACCACTCAGCAGTTTTCATTGGTATGTCTTCATGCACCAAAATTATTGGTTCAACAGAATCTTCAAGCAAATCATTTAAGTCATCAACTTTGATATCACAGTAACAGCACTCATGAATTGGCCTCATTGCAAGTTTATAAGGAAGTCTGCCACTGTACAGTGGCATAGGTGTATGCAGACTTGCAGGAATCTGATTGCTGTATAGCCACCTTATGATGCTCAACATAATGTGAAGATTTTGTTTACTCTCTTGTTCTGACAGAGACTGCTCACTTTTTAGATATATTTTCTGAATGACCATAGAAACATGGTCTGGTGTTAACTGCTCGATTGAACCACAACATTTAAACAACTGATGAAACTTCGCCATAGTTTTTGGCACATAATGTAGATAAGGTTGGAGATCAAGATCAGGTACTGACTTGATCACTGCTTGTGTGAGAGAACAAAATGTTTTACCTGTCCAAACCCAAGGAAATTTCAGGGCTTTAAAAGCTTCTTTGCCTTCTTCTAGATGATCATGCATAAATCCATAAATCTCAAGCAAGATATGCTGAAATTGATAATAGTCCTCATCACTGAAGGTTTTAGAACTATGCCAATCAACCACTACCTTGAAATGTTTTAAGACTGCTTTTATACTGGGCTTGGTGGGGATGCCAAGTGCTTCTTCTACATCCAACAGCACATTTTCCACAAGAGGAACTGAGGAACCAACTAAAATTGCATGAGACATATCACACATTTCTGGTGGTGAACAGAGATTACAATGATCTCCTTTCCAAACTAAGGATCCTGGATAATTTGGAGGTCTTTCCTTACATGCAGGAATCCATTTTATTTTTTTCAGCACAGCCTTTGTTTCAGCTGAGTGGAGCAGCATATGGTTTTTGTTCAAAATCATCAAGAGAGTTCTAGCTTTTCTTAACAGTAAATCATGACTGATGTTAGAGCTAGCATGCAAACTTTCAATTTTACTTGCCACTCTCACAATATCATCTTCCTCAAGATTGGCTTCATTTTTCAAGCCTATTTGTCTTAGAGAGTGAAGAATATCTGAAGATGTAAAAATAACAGGGGGGAAGCAAATTTCTTCCTCAGCATAAAACAAATTTTGCAGAAGTTCTACTTCAGGATCAAAAAGGTCATTGGCTGACATTATCTTTTCCTGTGAAATTTTAATAAACTTTAGTGATGTCAGCCAATCTATCACATCTGTATTCTCATTTTTCAGAAAAGTCAGATTTTCAAGAACCCATTGCATTATACATGCTATTTCATCATATGAATAAAAATCACTTCTTATGTCTTGTATAATAAACTTCAAGCAATCTGTGCTCTTTAGCTGTTCTATTTTCAGCAGGTTAGCTAATCGAATAGTAGCTTCATCACTGCTGTCAATTATCGGAATAGAAAATCTTAGACCAGGAGGAATTTTGGCAGTGTGGTGTAACACCTTACTACCCTTTAGTCCAGTAAAAACTGGGACACTTTCATCAGATGATTTTTCAATTTTTTTAAATATTAGCAGTTCCTGAATAATTCTTCTCTCTTTTTCACTTGCATCAGTTAAACTAGCTAAGAATGCTCTAAGAGCATCTTTATGTGTTGACGGAAATGATGCAACCTGATTGCATAGTTTCTGTAAGGACATTTTTTCCATTATTTGTAAAACAGCACTTGGTAATGGTGGATGCACGTATTTTTTTATAAGTGGATGCTGGATAGAAATATCCAGCTTCTTCAGTACAACTCCACCAACTTTCTGAATAATGTCAGCTAAATGCTCTGGGAGCTGAGTCTCAGATTCGTCTTCCAGAATGATAGGTGATGGATTCCTAAATCTAACCAGTTCCACTGATGTTTGGTGTTCCTCCAGCAGTGTCTTGGGGATAAGTGGCATGTCATCAAACATACTCAAGTCATCAGCAAAATGTATATATAGGTTCTTCCAAACCATCTTAAGCCAGGAAACTGATGGGTGATTTTTGTCTTCCAAACCTGGATACCACTGTACCACCATGTCTCTGCCAGGCCACACGCTATTCATAACTTCCTTTATGAGCCGGGCAAATCTTTCTGGATTCAGAAGCTGCAGCTGAGTGCATGGCCTTCCTGAAATTACAGCAAAACAGCAATGAAAATCACAGAGCAGAGTTACATAATAAAGTACTTTGGGTGGGGGGGGAGAAGGGAAAAAAAAAGAAAAATTCTAACTTGTGCCTTGTCTTTTCTTTTTGTGGAGAAAAAAAAAGTTCAATAGAACTGCAAATACCATCTCCCCTTGCTTTTAGGAGTTAATTAAAATCAAATACATTCCATATTAGTATAAAAATAAAAACAAATTGAAAACAATCAATATGTTATTTCATCTGTTAGCTTAACACAAGGGTTCCCAGGCATACATAGCAACTGTGGATTTACCACTGAAGTAGAAGCTTCATAATTCTTATTGGTTGGTCAGTTGATTCTTTACCCTACTTATCTGCCTAGCAGTAAATAATAATCTCATTCATTGTGTGACTATAACTGCAAAGATTCAAATAGCAAGAAAAGAAAGACTATTTGTTAGCTATAACAAAGAGCAGTTCAGGTGTAGGTACACTAAAACTGACAACCAGCAAACCTCAGTTTTGCAAGAAGTGCTGAAATTTAAGTTTAGATGTATATGTTATTATGCTTATCAAAGTCCTCACCAAAAGAAATATGTGTTAACAGTCATGTCTTAATAATAATTAAGACACCAATACTTAAAAACTACGGGATGTCTGGGGGTAAGAACATAGTACAGAATATAAAAGCACCACTACTTCCCCCAATGACACCAAAAGCCATGACAGAAATGGAAGCAAGACATCTATTTGAATTTCAGATCTTTCTTCCATCTAGTCAGCACTGCCATTTCCTCAGAAGCAACAATCCAATTAAAGATATTATCTACTATCCCTGCTCTGCTGGAAATCGGTAGAAAGACACTCTTCAGAATTTTTCTTTCCAATTCATGCTTACAGAGCTATGAATTCTGTTAGTTCTATTGAACAGAAAACACAGATAAAACACAGCAGCCTTGTTCAAGTGAGAAATACTTGCAGCAATGGACCAGCAAGGTAAGAATCTGCTTAAAAGCTAAGCTGAAATCCCATTATTTGAGCAAAGAACTTTAAAAATACTCTTTTAAAACCTGTATGTGTGATCTTAAAATACTGGAAATCTTCCTGCATGAGAACTTATAAAATATATATATATAAATAAACCAATGAAAATATTTATAATTTCTGTGACATAACGTAACTACAAGGTTTCCTTCATCAATATGGATTTTCCCCTTAACTGTATTCAGAACACTTTTCATAATTATCTTTGGTAGCTATCTTATCACAGCTCTATCTGGCAAGTTTTGTTTACAGGAAAGCTGGGGTAATGAAAATAGCTTATCACCGAATTCACACAAATACCAAGCTTCAATCCAAACCAGTACATCTTCAGTTAATAACCATACCTGAAAATCCCCAGAGAAGCTGTTGGGCTAGAATACAACCAAATCTATTTTTAGAAAACATCTCATGATTTACACATTAACACACTAAATAAATAAACAATAATTAACTGGAAAAATACAGTACACATTTTAGGAGACAAGAGAGAAGACCTGGTTGTCTTTGTACAACACAATAAAAAAAATCATATCCCACCTTCTCAAAGAAATAATACAAGAAAGTTTCTATTTCTGCAAATGTATCTGGGATATCTCTGATAGCATGATAAGGGGTAATGGTTTTAAACTGAAAGAGGCTAGATTTAAATTAGATGTAAGGAAGAAATTCTTCACTATGAGGGTTGTGAGGCACTTGCACTGGTTGCCCAGGGAAGTTATGCCTGAAAATGTTCAAGGCCAGGTTGGATGTGGCTTTGAGCAACCTAGTCTAGTGAAAGGAACCGTGACATGGCCCCTTCCAACTCAAACCATTTTATGAGTCTCTACGGCTATATAAATAAAATTCTTAGCACATAAGGTTTCAAAACCTGCCAAAAATCTCTCTAATACTTATTATTTATAATAATGTACAATTCATATGCTACTGCAGTTGTACTTTACAGTCATGCAAAATCTTACAATAAAGAATAATTCTGTAGGAGAAAGAATGAAAAGTAGGCCACTAGAATCTTTCAGTTATCTAAAAGTCCTTAAGCATTTCTAACAGATTTAGATTATATTTGTCATATTCATTTACAAAAATATGTTTGTCTAATCAATGAGAGACATACTACCGTCCAAGAACAAGTCCCTAGAAAAATGTCATCCAAAGAAACCACCAGAGGGGAAAAAAAAAGCGACAGAATCAAGACCTTAAGTGTGACCAAAAGTCCTCCGAGGAACTCAAAAGACAAGGTAGACTTTGTTGCAACCTGGAGACCAAGATGGTAGTGAAGGAATGTCCTAGAAGAACTAAGCAAGGGATTGCTTTATGAATATACAGTTTATTTTCATTTTGGTCACCTCTGCTTTTTCTGCTTAAGATATATTCAAGCATATAGTGTGTCAAACGTGTATTTAGTTTTGCTCTGTTTTTTAACTTAAGCATGGTTTTGAACTGCTTTGTGACATTCACTTGGAGGACATTGTCTCAAAAGTCAATTTACAGAATCATGACAAGGAACTGTCATTTTTCAAAGCTAACATTCCTGTCTCCCATACAATCTTCCATCTATCTAATCTCACTGTCGCTGTCTTGATCCCTATATATTTCCATTGTTTTAAAATCCCAACACTTACTACTAGAGTAAAGAGTAGCTCTTTACAGTTCTATCCCATATTAAGAATATTCACTGTTTGGATAAACAATTTAAAGTAGTTACTACTTTCAAACAATTTATAGTCTGTATTAAAATCTGTATTAAAACAAAATAAATTAAAAACAGTACTGGGGGAAATTAATGGGGAAAAAAACCCCAACAAACACATACTCTACTGCAATACACACAACACCCACCATAGAATACACCCATAAGGCTTCATCAATTTTGCTTTTTACAACAAAGTTTTTCTTTATTGTAGTTTAAGACTTGCTGTTCTTCAAGCCCCCCCCCTTCTATACAACTGACATTATTTTAAATATTCACAGTCTTTGTGCAGTAAGTCACTCCTAATTCTTTCAATCTTTTCACAGATGCTTTGCAATACTTGAAAAAAAAAATCATCTTGCCTAAGAATCATCTTAATTTTCTATTTTTTTTGATAATGAAACAATGATCAAACCACAGAGAAATGAGTAGGAACAGGAAGAAAAATAAACAGAGAATATATAAAGGATTGAAGGGAAAAAAAGTCAAAACACAAAAGAAATACAGACTGTGACTGAATAACTGAAGACCATGATAAAGGATATCAAGAAAAGCAAATCAAGACAATGATTTATAGTATTCTATGTCTGGTTCTAATATATGAAAAAAGAATTCTGATGAATTGAGCAATTATAAAAAAGACAAAATAATCCTGTTCTGAAAAGCACATATTCTAGACATTAAAGAATGTCTAGATATTCTATTTAGATATCTATGATAGATACTCATACTATTTAAAAATAAGCTGAAGAGTGGCTTGATTGTGTTTACATGAAAAGACTTCTGAGACTCAGACTTCAATTTACCAGTCAAATGTATAATGAAACGCAAGGATAGGAAGGTAAACATAGGCAAACTTTGAGTAGAAAAGAGGTGTAAAACTAAATTGTGAAGACAGATAAACATAGAAGCTTTATCTAGAGATACAGCAAACTTCTTCGCCAAATCTTCTGATATGGACTAGAAGTATTTCAGTAGGTCAACACTGACACAACCATAAGCTATGCATTAAGAAACTGCACTTGATAAAATAAATTATATGGTCTACAGTATGCTTGAGGCTAGATGCTTAAGATGGTTTCATCTGGTCTTCTAAAAATTCAATGACATGATCACTTGTGATTGTGAGCCAAGGTGTGATCCACAATACCAAAATCATGACACAGCTATTACATACGCAAACACTACCAATGTAAAATAGAATTCTGACTGTCTTAAGTGGAGTAATATTATTTGGACAAAACTATTGAACCTTGAATACATGCTTTACTAAGTGAATATCTATAAGCTTATTGTAAATTTTCATCTTTCTTCCCTTGCCTTTTGCCTTTTATACTTTTATAATTTTGTGTCATTTCCAATTCAAACAATATAGTCTATTGTATCTTAAATATTTTTTTAGATGCCTAACTCATTTATGTGAAATCAATTTCAAAAGAGATATTACTTTAAACTTGAGTCTAGAACTAGTCTGTTCAACATCAGAAATCTGTTTCACTCTATGAGAATACAAAACACACATTACCTCGGCTTTTAGCAGCTTCTTTCAAAGCAGCTAGAACCTCAGGCTTCAGGTCATCAGAAAGTAACCTTCCTTCCAGGCCAGGAAACAGTGATCTAGCACATCACAAACAAACAAACAAACACAAACAAACAAACAAAAACCAAAACAAACAACAACAACAAAAACACAAAAGCATTAGCAAATATCTAATTTATTTTTGTTGCTGCACAGACATTACCAGCATAGTAAATGCTGGTAACATGCAAAACAATTGCTTACATATGCAGAATAGGGATTTCAATGGGTGCTTTCTTTTAAATAAGAAAAACATACATTTAGAAGTAGAGTACCAAGAAATTAACTTTTCCACCTACTTTTCTCAAAGCACATGTAAGCAAATTTTATTAGAAAATTATTTTTATTGATTTGTATTCTAACAACCAAACAAAGGTTAAATAGCACCTACTGTTCTATGTCTCTTGAAGATTCTATTTGAAAGCACACAAAAAATACTGTATCTAACACTAGGACTTCACAGAGGTCTGTGGATTTCAAAAGCCCTCCAGACAGAGGTTAAGATTATTGTAGCCATGACTCAGCTTCATCCTGCCTTTCCCTAAACTAACTACATTTTTTTGGTCATCCTGAAATAAAAAATAACTATCCATTTTTATTCTCACAAGATGCATGCTAACAACACATACACCAACACAGAATCTTTTTCTTCCATACATGTTAACAGAAAGATATTCAAAAGAGCTTATTTCAGCTTTTAAGCAGCCTCCAAATTTTAATACACAAAGCATCAAACTCTGAAGTGTAAGTATTTTCCAACCAAAGCAATTGTATGATTCTATGCTTGGTGTAGGATGCTTTTGTTTCAGTTTTACAAGACTAACTAAACCAAGTCCATTCCCAACAGAAAATGAACTAAGATATAGAAGTAAGTTTCCAAAAAAAGTATCTCATGAGTAGCCTGAAGCACAGATGTAATTTATTAGTATCATCGTGAGAAAGTTTTCTGGTTTAGTATACTGGCTTCACTTCTGGAAGAAGAAACAAAGTGAAAGAATAGCAAAAATTAAATCATCTCATGACTTATGCTAGAGAAAGAAAAAAATTATTATTTTTTCAACAACTAAAATCACAGATTCTGAGTAGTGTTAACCCCCTGATAATCTGAATTGTCTAGAACAAGAAACATTATGAGTTTAGAATACACCAGAAAAAGAGCAAAAGTCTTGACAAAAAGCAAATTCTTCTCAATCAACATGAGTTGACAGTTACCTGCATACAACTGCTTTTCTTAAAAAAGTGTTGTCTATATGCATGTTCAAAACTTCTTGAAAATGTGCCATCTATATGTTTATATATTTATATCTATCTATATATATTCAAACCCCAATTTACAAGGACCTGACTTGGAGCATTTTTTACCTTAATTATATCTATATTGGCACACTCTAACCCACCTCTATTTCCCTTATAAACAAACCACAAGGCTGTAAGGCAGCAAAGCACATGCTAAGTGTCCCATTCTCTCAGACTGAGGAACTGAAAATTAGTGGAACTCTAAAGGAGAAGGAGATGTGGTTGTGAACATATGTATGGGTAGCACTTCATAAGGGGAACAATTACAGGGAAGACACCTGGTGCATCTGAGTGATTTCAAGCAGTATCTGTTAAGAGGACTTGAAGAAGAGTCCAGATCTTTTATATACAAATCTTTATTTTCCAGCATAATCCAGTACAGACATAGAAAGCAATAGATGTACTTTCTCCCCAGTGACACCAAGGCCACTTATTCCAGCTAGCCTACTCTGTGCTATCCCCTCCCCAGTGCCAGTGCAAGCTTTTATGGCTGAGGAAATCTGGACATTGATGTAGCTGGAAAATAAGGAAGGAGAAAAAATTAATAGCAGAGGGATTTGAAAGAACAAAGAGAGAGTAGATATAAAAGACAAGCCCACTGCTTTCCATGGTAGTAACTGTTTACTATCTGAACCCAGTAAGTGTTTAGTACTAAGCCCTTCACTGAAATAAGAGTGTTATGTGTAAAAAAAAAAACAAAACCAAACCTGAAGTAATCTCAAGATTTTGGTTTAATAAAAGCTCTTATCATTACTTGATTTAATGTACTTTCTAACCTCCTCCTATTTAAAATTCTCAGGTGAAACCTAACTTGAAATATAACCTGAGGTATTCTCTTAAAGCCTAGATCATGACTCTTTATAAAGTTATAATGGCAAGTAGCTGTCAAACTTTTCAAGTGACACATATGCATACAAACTTGTGCATATATATACAGAAAAATGAGTTCTATCTATGTGTTATTTCATAATATTACAGCCTGCTGCATATCATCTTATTTGCTGATAAACAATTAACAGTCTGAATCTCTTTTTACTATTTAAACTAAAATATATATATATTTTTAAAATATTAAGTATACCTGGGATATTCTTCTGAGGTTATGTAAACTATGTCCTGGTCTGACACAGATGAGGAAAAAGGAATAAAAATTCCATTCTGTAACGGCAAAAGCTCCAATCCAATCAGTTCACTGTAGACTCCATCAGAAAGCACAAAATCTAGAAGATGAAGCTTTTCTTCAGCAGGTCCACTGTGGCCAGATTTCCTCAGTACTTGCCGTACTACAGCAGGAGTCACTTTTTTCACAGCTTTAGCAGTAGAAATAGTAAGATGCACTGCACTAGCAATATTTGCTGGTACCTTGGCAATCTGCTTCCCTGAATTCTGGAGGTAGTTGAGAACAGACTGTGTGTACTCCAAATTCTCATCGACTTCAGAAAAGTGCACCTGTTCCACCTTTATCCACTGATTACTCACTGAGTAAATAACTGTATGCTGAAGCAGCTCTTTAAAGAGAGGTACTATAATTGGTTTCCAAGGTACCCTGATTTTGTTCTCATCAGGCCACAACTTATAAATTCTTTCAGCTGACAATGGAAAATCTGAATTCTTCTCAGTCTCCATTCGTTTGATAGCTTCTAAAATAAGGGTGGTATATGCCTTTGGCACTATATTTACCACAAGAAGATCATTCCACAAAGCTGCTGGATCTCTCCATTGATCCAGCTCTCGCCATTTGATACTCCTCCTATTGTCTGTGAGACCAAAGAAACCGCTAACATGAACTGGGAGTCCAGTTTTGCTTTCTTCACCTGGAGGCAAAGGCAGAAAACAAAATGCTCTTCCTGAAAAGTCTGCTACAGCTTCATTTTCCTCCCCATTTGTTGATAAAGACATGGCTATTCCAATAGTAGGAACAAATTTCAAGTCATCTGCTAAACAATCCAGTTCAGTACACATTCCTCGACCACCTACACAATTACATACTAACCAAGAGGTTTTCTGTGCGTCCTTAACACTCTCATCTTCTACAACTATATTTACATGGTATGTCACACATGTTATGCTATTGCTTGGAACTCCCTTACAATACTGATTTATTGCAGTTCCTAAGATTTTGATAGAATTGGGTCTTTCATGTTTCAAGGCCTTGTTCTCACTAGCAGTTACTCTAAAAATCAGTCTCTCGGTTCCATCAGCTTCCCTAACATGCAGTGAAACATCCTGAACACTCTTCAAGAAGAGCAATACTGTGTCTGCATCCGCTCTGAAGGATTCAAACAGCTCCAGAACCTTCTGTTTGTCATAAACATTGCTGCTCAGTTGGGAAGGCTGCAGACGGAGTGGGAAACGAAAAAAAGTGCCAGGAAAGTTTCCATTCTTAAAAGTTTCCTTAGTGCTCCCAAATACACCAATGAATGGTGCAAACTGGTCTGTAAGTTCATTCATTTCCTTACTATCTTCTTTCAGATTCCAACACTGGCCTGATTCATGAGGTCCAAAAAGGGTTTGATGGGGATCAAGCATTCCAATCTGGTCACCACTGAAAATACTAGGGACATCTGTATACATAAAAAACAACTATTAATAATTATAAAGCAATATATTTTTCAAATACAGTTGTAAGGAACAAAGGGCAAGAAACCCAAATGTTATAAAGCAGCGATTAACTGAGTACAAAGCCCAGGGAAGTGGTCAAGTCACTGTTACCAGAGGTATTTAAAAGAAATGTAGATGTGGTACTTAGGGACATGTGGTACTTGGGAACATGGTTTAGTGTCAGACTTAGGTGATAACTATGCAGACCATAAGCACTGTTTACATTAAATGCTTCTTCTGTACCACGGTAAAACATTTTACTAGAAGAACAGGTATCAGCTTGTGAAAGAGTATGTATTCTCTCAAATTTAAATGTGCATATACCTCCATTATAGAACACCCTTCCTAGCATGAAATAAAACCACTTCTTATTATGCAAAGAACGTGCATAAAAGTTTCAGTCTAATCTAAACTTTCACACTTCTACCTACGTATCTACCCTACATTATGGGTCTCTATAATATGATCAGCAATACATAACTGAAATAACTGTGTAAAAGAATGTTCATTTCAATAGAGGGACTAAGTACATAATGATGGGACTAGAAAAAAAACACAAATCTTCTCCAAAATTCTTCAAAATTCAAGGCATACCTAATAAGGTTTTAGAAAAATTTGAAAGCTTCTTAAGGAAAATTAGACAGGGATCTAATTTGAAAATGCACTATAGAGAAAACATTAAATTTTTGATGAATATCTAAAATAATTAAACTATTTACAACTTCAGCATCTTCATTTTAAAGCACTTGCTGAGAGTACCTGTTATATGATAAACTGAATTAAAGCCAATTCCAAATCTTCCAACTTTCAGAGGATCATCTTTCTTCCTGCTTCTTGCTATTTCCTGTATACCATGCCAGTCCTCAGGTGTGAAAATTGCATCATTGTATGCATAAAATGCAGGTCCTACAATAAATAAGCAAGTGTTAAAAAGATGATACAATAAAACAATTTACTGCTAAACATTTCAGGAAATTAATTTGCAGAAGTCTGAAAGTATTTGTTTAAAATAATTACGTGCAAATTTGATGGGGAGGTTATGACTCAAGTTGACATTAAATTATGTTTGGTGATTAAAGGGAGATAAGAATAGGATTTACATCTGTATATGGTATTTAACAGATTTATATTATTATGTGGTATCTAGTTCTAGTGTCCATATTTAAAAAAAAAATAAATAAAATTGAAAACCTGAACAGAAAGCAAAAAACAACAAAACTTCTAAAAGAAGTGTCCTGTGGCACAAGGCTTGAAATCAATCTGTTCATTCTATCAAAAAGATGTTTGAAAGATAAATCAATCACAGTCTATTAATACCTCCACTAGGAGGGAATACATGGAATGTATCAAATCAATAACCTGTGTCTAGAAAGTCAGACAAAAAATTCAAATTAGAAGACATAATGAGGCTGATTAACAACTGCAAATAAAGCTGGAAAGAAGTCGTAGTGGATCATCCACCACTGAAATCTTCAAATCCTAACTGTATGCCTATTGGGATAATTACACAGAAAAATTTGTTCAATAAATATAACTGACCTCTATCACACAAAGCTCTATTAGATGATATAAAAACCCTTAAAATCACAAGAAAATATATTTTCAATATACAGGCAGCATGGAGCAAAGTTTGGCATAAGGGTGAGAAAATAAGATGGGGAAGAATATGGAACTGTCTGGAGAATGCTGAAATGTAAGAGGCTAGGGTCATCTTCACGTGAAGAACTGGAGATAGCTTTCAAAAGGTAAAGGTTAATTTGTAGAAAATCTGAAAATTATTGTCTAATACCCCAAGCTGTCTTTTATCTCAGATCTTCCTTATTAAATCTTGTTTACTTGCTCTACTAAGAATCCTTCCTTGTATTTTGGGATACCAAGTGAACCCAGGGAAAGGACACACAGTCACTCTGGGAGAAGTGACTTAAAATAAAACAGAACATGAAGGCTTTCTCAAACAGCATTAACTGGAAGCAGTTGGAAAGCTACTACTGACAATCTGCAAGAAGACAGTGTAGTCTTCAGTAGCAAACCCTGGCTTTAGAAAAGAAACATCAACATTAGAATGCAGACAAAATATGCACCTAGTAAGGTGGTCACCTCCATACAGCAAGGAGAAAAAACACAGAACCACATGCATGTTGAATAATGGCAAAAAAAAAAAATAAAAACATTACCCTGATATTGTGCCATGTCCTTTGACCACAGAGTTTCTGTGCCATACTGAGTTTCATCATATAAAAACCTAACCTCTGTGGCACCAGCATCTTCTGCATTCTGTATCAGTTCCTGAGGCAGCAAAAAAACAAACAAAACCAAAGTATAATGAAGTAATGTTGTATATATTCTAGCACTGGCTCTTCAACTTTAACAGTAGAAAATAATAAGCAATTGTATCAAGTACAACTGTTTACATACTTTTCAAACAAAACAATTTATAAAACGAGTATTGATACAAATACTATAAATGTGGTTTGAATTTGGAGCTCAAATACCATACACAGGCAGTTAAAAGCTGAGAAAGAAGCTACTAAAAAGTTACTAGTATATTACCCCAAATCAGAGTTGTACAAGCTGCAAAACAATACAAGATTGCAGAAGAAAAAAAAAAAAAAAACAACAATAAATTCAAAGATTACTTTTAAGCCCATACAACAGCTGTAAGACAGTGAAGCAACAAGTCATGAAACGGCAATAAACAGCACTCTTCTTTACATCAACTCAAATGCATTCAGGTGAACACTTCATATTATGAACCAATTGTTCAAGAGCCACAGCATTCCTAACACCCCTTGAAGCAAAAGGCTGCAGCACAGTTCTGACCAGTAACTGTAAATCAGTAACAAACAGATCTCACCTGCTGAATGAAGCCTCTAGACTAGGAAGAGGCTTATGTTAGCATGATTATAAATACCTACAGGATTAGAACTCCACACAATTCTCTGTTTACACTGAATTACCAAAGCGTATCATAGCTCCAAAGTCACACACTCATACATACATATATACACACTGTAAGTAGGTGTGTATGTTTGTGTGGGTATATGGAAGTTTGGCATAAGCATCTCAGTTGAATTGCAAAGCTATGCGGGTACATTGTATCACCTCCAAAGTATTTATACAACATAAGTTTCATACATTTACACATAAAAATTAGAGATTTGCCAGCAAGATGAATCCTTACTTAAAAAATGCATCAACTAGCAGCAGATATAGCAGATTAGGCTTCATTCTAATATACTGTTGACAATAAAATAACCTCATTATTATCTAAGATATGGTTTCAAAACTGGAGCCCCTTGATTTTTCATTTTGTGACAGTATGTTCATCCTATAAGACATATCACACAAGTAACCAAAATATACTGGTTTTATTATCACTTCTGCATAGTTTTGAAGCGTGAGACAGCAGGAAATATACCCACAGTTCATCATAAATACTATTTTTTTTAAAGAATATCCACAAGGCATTTCATTACAAAAAACATGTTACTCTTCTCCTGAAATAATCATCACAGTAATCACTGAAGAAGATACAGAAAGATAGTCAAAGCCTTTAAAAATATTAAATAAGGAGTATGAAACCACTCTTTAGTCAGAGACTTGTATTCATGCTGCGGTACACGGAGCATCCGCTTCACTCAACTGTAACAGCATTGTATTTGAAGAATCCAAACAGTGAAATCAATTTTAACAGGTCAGCAAAATTCCTGGTAGTAATCCTTCCCTAGCAGTCTGTTAACTGTAAGTTGTAAACCATGAAAAGAGGATCACTTCTACTTTTAGATTTACCTGTCTGATTTCTAAGGACATTATCTCATTTCTTCATGAAAGTAGTATTATGTCATGTATATTAAATGACTGTTAAAAATACCACTTGTTTTTACCTTAAGAATCTGTCCTCCTTCTGGGTATCTTCTTAAAATATCCTTAAGAAAATCAACAAGTGGTGGAGTTGTTTGTCCAAAACGACCTGAAAACAAACAAACAAATAATCTGTGTATTATGTTACTATGCACTTAATTTCAAACACAAATAAAAATTGTTCACTAAAAAATTACTGGGAATTCAAAAAATAAAATAAAATTAAGGGCCAATACTGTAAAATCTTCTGCTTCCCAAATCAACTATAAAAAATAATACATTCTAGATCTTGAAGTCTGCAGTCTACCTGGAGGCCAAATCAGGGATATCACCAGGAAATTCCCCAGCCTGGTGGAGTCATCAGCCTGTTACCTGCTACTGATCTTCCAAACAGGTGGGGAGGAAGATGCATCCTATAGTCTGAGGGGAATGAAGAGAGACTTCAAGGCCTTGGGATGGTTGGTGAAAGTGTCCGACATGCAAGTTATTTTCTCTTCCCTCCTTCCATTTGCAAGTGATGACATGGGATGGAATAGAAGTACCCAGTCCATAAATGGACTGGCTCTGAGAATGGTGCTACAAGCAGGGCTTTTGGTTCTTTGATCATGGCTGATTTTATATGACACCAGACCTGATGATAATACATGGTAAAGGCTTGCCTCAAAGGGGGAAAAGGGTTCTAGGACAAGAATTAGCAGGGCTCATTCACAGGGCTTTACACTAGATTTGAAAAGGGATGGGGCTGTAGCTGGGTTTGCACCAGTGGGACAGTGTTCTAGTATTCATAAAGACCAGAAGGCCTCCCACACCCCTAGGACAAAACCAGCACACTCAGGTCGTTCCCTGCAATGTCTGCACACCAATGCATGCAGTGTGGGGAATACACAAGAGGAGTTTGAAATCTGTGTGCCGTCGTGGTTATGATCTGCTGTCAATTACAGAGACAGGGTGGGACAGCTCACATGACTGGAATGTGGTCATGGATGGTTATTTCCTTTCTAGGAAAGACGGGCCAGCAAGGTGAGGTGGTGGAGTTGCTCTTTACATGACAGAACAACTAGAATGTATTGAATTCTGTCCAGGGGCAGATGAGGAGTGAGTTGAGAGTTTGTGGGTGTGAATTAAGGGGCATGCTGGCATGGGTGATACTGGTGTGGGTGTCTATTACAGGCCATGTGATCAGGCCAAGGAAGCTGATGAGGTCTTCTACAGGCAGCTGATACCAGCCTCACAATTACAGGCCCTGGTTCTCATGGGGGATTTTAACTACCCAGGTATTTGCTGGAAGGCCTACTCAGCTAGCCAGTCACAGTCCAGGAGGTTCCTCCAAGTGCATTAACGATAATTCACTGATGCAAATGGTGGATGAGCAGGCGAGGGACACTGCTGGATCTCACATGCACTAACAAGGAGGATCTGGTTGAAGTGGTGAAGGTTGAGGGCAGACTTGTCTGCAGCGACCACAAGATAGTGGAGTCCAGGAACTTGTGCATGAGGAACCCAATACCAAGCAGAATCACAACCCTGGACTTCAGCAGGGCCAACTTTGGCCTTTTCAAGCAATTGCTAGGGGAAATCCCATGGGACAGGGTACTACAGGTTAAGGGGGCTCAAGGTAGTTGGTTAACATTTAAGCTCCACTTCTTCCAAGCTCAAGATCAGAGCATCCCAACAGGTAGGAAATCAAGAAAGGGAGCCAGGAGACATGCATGCTTAAGAAGGGAACTGCTGGGAAAACTCAAGTGGAAGAAGAGTGTCTACAGATCATGGAAGGAAGGGCTGGCCACTTGGGAGGAATATAAGAGTGTTGTCAGAGGATGCAGGGAGGCAACCAGGAAATCTAAGGCCTCCTTGGAGTTGTGGAAAAAAGTGGATAGATAAGAGACATCTATTTGCTGAGAAAACATCAAGTGAAAACATCAAACATCTTCTTGTCTCTAAAAAAATTTTCACATCACTCTTTATATAAGGTAACTTCATAGTATTAATGGAAAAAAAAAACAAACAGGAAACTGCAACTCACAGCAATAAGTGTGCAAAGTATTTTCTAACTTTTGTTATTTTTACAGTAAAGAGAAGTATATGAAAGTCAACACACAATACACAAACTTCCAAAATAAGGTGAACTGATCAATTGTAGGAAAGTTTGGCTGTTTCTTAGGAGAAATTCTCTAAAAAAAAGAAAACACACACACAAAAAAATAATCAATAAACCAAACCAATCTTCTCTAAGTCTAACTTGGTCAGACAGACGGAAGTGTTTAAATAACACACTTCACTATGGGAACCACAAAAACAGACAGGTAGCTTTTAAGTGATGGGACTGTTGACCTTATACTAAGTCTTTGCATCTAAGAACAGAGCTGCTTTTTGTATGTCACAAAAATTATTCTGTCTAGACACCATGACTTACTGGATCCTATCAAAGGCTAAGAGATTCTTCTAGAGGATTAGAACTGATCATACTTAACACAAAACTAGTTCCACAAATATGAAGGAGAAACGTCTTCTACAACGGTAGTAGAGACCTCCTGATGTCACTTCCAGTGTGAATCATTGTAATCATATGAAAAGATTATACATTATTTAATAAAGCAACAGTGATGAATGAGCACAAAGGTGACACGGGTGATCTTCAGAGTACTTCAGCAAACAATGTGCTTGGCCTTACCAACCATGCACTTCCTGAATTTAGAAATTCAGGGCCTTTGCTGGTCCACCTCCTGTACAGAAAAATCTCAGAACTGAAAGACTCCAAAATAAACACAAAAGGCTGATACAAATCCTTCAGATCTTTTGGATTGACTTCCATCAGAGTTGTGGGCAAGAAGAAGTTAAGTGCTTTATCTAGACATGGGCTGCTTAGTGATGTCTCTAAGAAAATCTCTCACACAAATATTCCATTCCTAGTCACAGAAACTGGCAACAGTTTTTCTTTCTCATGAAAAGATTTCTCAGGGATACTACACTATCTTCTCCATATACTTGCATGGTAAAAAACAACTCCGAGAATAAAAACTCTTTTTACTTAGTCTACTACAGCCTACATACCGCAACAAAAATTAAACAGACAAGAAAAAGAGAAAAAAAAGTTTGAAGCCATAGAGCCGTGGGGTCCATTTTCATATGTGTTTTCTAACCATCGCAGGTTCTAGAGAACATAAACATGAACTTCTGGCTAATATACAAATGATTCACATCCCTCTGTCACTAGAAAACCATAATCCAGTACACTCATAGCTTACATAGGCTAAGAAATACAACATTTTGTGACACCTAATAAAATATCTGCATGAGAAGGGTTTCCTTCTTCATCCTGCCATCCCATTAGCATTTATTTCATTCCTTTATAATAAAGTTATTGTGAAAAGAATATTAAGGCTACCGACCAACATAATCATTAAATATTTTAAATAGATAATTTCTGAAAATACTGAAGTATCACAATCAAATTCAAGATACCATATAAACAAATATACCTGTAATTTTTGTAATAGAAATTTAACTAAACATACAGAATCAAAAGAAAAACAAACCAAGTGTAGCAAAAAATAAAAATAAAAATAATTCAAAAGCTTTTTACCAATTTTCTACACAGTGGTTACTGAAAAGATACCCCTTCAGCATCTGAATTGTTTACAAGTATTCAGGTTATTATATATGAGACAAGGCAACTATTAATGATACTGTAAGGCAAGTTTTACTGATTCCAAAGGAGAGCAATATTCTAATTTATACACATGAAATCAGAAATAAAAAAAAAATAAACACCAAGGCACTTAAAAAGACAAGCTTAATTTTCCTGGACCAGAATGGAAAGTAGAAGTGAAGGGATACTTAGGGCTTACTACAAAAATAATTGTTTCCCATTGAAAGAAGGGGATCATTTCAGTTAACTCCAGATTTGAGTTAGAAAATTCTATGACCTTCCAGTTTATAAACAGATACAAGTATTTTTCATACCTCCTCCTTTCAACCCTTTTGACTGAAGCTCCAGAAAAACTTGATTTTGAGATTCCTGAAGATCCACAATTTTGATACTATCAGATAACTGAAATGAAAAATAAAGACAGATCTTGATCGAACATTCTTCAGCATAAATAAATTACTGGGGCTTCACTTCCTACATATTTATTCTATGAAGTCTGGTTTTATCTAGAAGTTTACAAGAACTCTGAAACATCCAGTCTTTGGTTTGTGCAGCACTTTCAGTCCCTGAGGTCTAGGATGGCCTCCTTTGCCTAATGATACCCCTCAGATTAAGTATCAGGTGGAAAAAATGCCTAGAGAAACATACTAAGAGCAAGCCATGGTCTCCCGATCTCACATCTGAGAAGTTTCACATTTTCGGAACTTCTGAAAGCACGAAACTGACGCAGATGTTTTTCTAAGGTGCATGCCCATAAGGAAAATAAACAGAAAGTACATGGTCCGTGTATTTCAAAAACTACATACAGGTACTCAATTTCATACGAGTTTTAAACTAATCAGTATCAGCTCAAAGCAGCTAGTGATGCAGAATGTATAGAGACAAAAGTATGTCACAGAAACACCCCTGAAGAATTTGACAGCCTCAATCTCTGCCTTACCTCTACATGCACTCCTAAGGACTCACTGGGGACATCACAAAGAAACTGGGACAAACTAAGCAACAAATTCCTTAGCAGGCACTGGGAAAACTATTTATTAATCATAGCAAAAAATGGCTTTGCTCCATCCTAGTTTCATATTATATGTGTGTCCCAGTCATGTACAGTGTGATGTTAAAAATAGTCATATTTAACATGTTATCCTGCATACCATGACAACAAATGTACATTTAGAAGTTGCTTATGTTAATTAGAAATTTAACCAAGTCCAAATAGTTTTCATTTATAGTAAGCAATGTTAGTTTTATTACCTGCCAATATACTAGTCTTAGTTTATAGCAAAATTCAGGACTACTTCCTTACTTTGACAGGTAAAATCATATCACTAGAAAGAAGTTGGTGCTTACACAGATGTAGATGCTTACAAGTCCCCTTGTCTTATTTAATCCTAGTTCCCAACCTCCTCTCTCTCCCCTTCTTGCCTCTACTCATCCCATGCCACCAGTATCTCCAGGTTCCTGCTTCCCAAGAGTGTGGCTAAGAAGCATGCCACGCAGTAGTGAAAGTGACCTCGAGTTGATGCCTTTACAGAACAAGGTCGGTCATTCATTCATTTAATTCTCTCTCTGGTACCCAGATCTCAATTTTTAACTTGTAAGAGCTTCCTGCCATGATGATTTCAAATCTGCTGTTAAAGCTTGGTGGCCATCGACAATCAATCAGAGCTTAAAAGGAAGCCAGAACAAGCACATCAGCACTCTCAGGTGAACCTTTTGCTTCCTCTCAGACATACAGATAAAGCACATGGATTATGTCAGAAAAAGTCACAAAACCTCTAACGAAAAATGATGCCACCACAGATGCTTGTCCCAAAGACCTCCTTGTTTCCCATGAGAGACCCACACCTAAGGACACACACGCACTCTGCTGCCCATGCACCAGAAGACCTGGCAAGGTGCAAAAAGCATCC
>VWZY01009514.1:60785-100220 GCA_013399075.1 Chloroceryle aenea
TTCACACTGTACAGTAGGAAAATACCTGTTGCTAGGAGAGTAATGCAGTATTGGCATGGTTTGTTTAGAGGCACTCTTCATATTGGGACATTTTCAAGACTGACCCATAACTGAACTCATCTCGTATTGGTGATCCTGATTTGAGCAGAAAGATGGACTAGAGACCTCCAACCAACAATTCCATTTCATTCCAACATATCCTCAATTCCAGCCCCTGATTAAACTAAAACATTTATGGCTTTACTCTGTGACAAGGATTTAAAAATGCTACTTGGCAGCAATAGTTACCAGAATTCCTGTGGAAGTGGTATCCTGGGTTTGGCTGTCACAGAGTTAACTGTCTTCCTAGTAGCTGGTATAGAGCTGTGTTGTGGGTTTAGGATGAAAATAAGCTTGTTAACACACTGATGGTTTAGCTGTTGCCAAGCAATGCTTACACTGTCAGGGACTTTTCAGCACCTCATGCTACCCTGTCAGGAGGTGGATTGGGGTTACACAAGAAGCTGTGAGGGGACACAGCTAAACTGACTAAGGGGATATTCCATGCCATATGACATCGTGCTTAGCTGGGGGAAGTTGGCCAGGGGGTTGCAGTCCAATGCTCAGGGACTGGCTGGGCATTGGTCAGCAAGTAGTGAGCAATTGCATCACTTGTTTTGTATATTCTTTTGTCATCATTATTATTTTGCCCTCTTTTTCTGTCCTATTAAACTGGTTTTATCTCAACCCATGACTTTTACCTATTTTTTTTTCCTAATTCTCTCCCATCCCACGAGGAAGGAGTGACCGAACGTCTGTGTGGTGTTTAGCCGCCTGCCAGGTTAAACTGCAACAAGGAGGAAAAGACACAGTGAACCTGCTTGCAGAAAGTGTATCAAGCTAAGAAAAGATGAGCCTGCTAAAATGTAAGGAAGTTTTAAAACCACAAGAGGCAGGTAGGTCAGGATCCAACACAGTATCTAGGTAGACAATTTTGCTAGTGCTGTAGCATCTTCAGCCATTAACATTCATCAGCAGTATTTGTATATTGAATACTACAGGATTATAAGACAACATTAGAAATTTTCCAGGTCTGATCCTGCTTTCACCAGAAATAATAAAAATATTTCAACCTAAATGAGATGGATCTCTTTGCTTTAATTTAGGACTTTGTTAATTTTTCTATCATTTAACTTTTTAACTTTCTGTTTCATTACATCCCCTTCAGTTTGTCATCAAAGACTTTTTCATGGAATGAGAAGGCTGCCTTCCAGTGTCTTATGTTTTATCTTTGTTTATGTTTTTATACCAAGGGACTATAACACCTGCAACAGGGTGTGGCATGGGGCCCAAATGTGGATGACTGGGCAAGGCGAAAGGAGTTAAAACCTGATGTGGTCCCATCCATGTCAGCTGCTAAAATAATCTCCAGGACAGTCGAACCACCAAACCACACTGGCAAACTCCACAATGTGTCTTTTCCAGCTGGGATCACTGGAGTGATTTAGCATTTTATGAAACATGCACAATTGTTTGAATGGGAACCTGGAAAAGAAACAGCTATCTCAACTAACAGCCATCTCTCTACGCCGAACATCTCAAATGGCACGACATACTCAGGGGCACAGAAAATCCTGTTGTTGGTGATTGGATGAAGTTCCCCAACTCCCATCACATCACATGATAGGAGAATACTCCCAAATTATACCCTGCAATGATTTAACAGTAACGTTGGAAGAAAATACTGTGTACCACAGATTCTGTCTAGTATGTGACCTCTGCAATAGAGGGGGAGAAGTTGAGAAGAACCAGAGACAGCTCTCCAGAGAAAGAATGGATGTTTTGTTTTAGGGCCAGACTGTTGTTTTTGAAACATGAGCTGTGCCATGCCACTTACCCTTATAGTTCTGGAAACTTCCCTGGGGCCCCATCCCATTTTATTTATTGGCCAGATGACACTATTGATGATTATAAGCAAAATTGTCACTGATTTTGGTAATGCCAAAATTTGAAGTAAAAATTTCTTGTCATAGACTTCTAACAAGAGAAGGCACTGATTTCAGTAACAAAGATGAGGAAAATGGACACCGACACTGATGCCACATTCAAAGAATGGGGAAGTAAAGGCTCTTCTCAAATTCTAAAAAAAGACATAGATGTGGAAGTATTCAAAGTACAGTTTCAGTAGAAACCTATCTGCAGAAACTTAATTGGAATTTATAGCCACTCTACAGCATTAATTACAGAGACCCCTGCAAACTTTTTTTTTCCTGATATCTAAACAAAGTTATCCTAGAAAAGTGCCTATATAGCAATTGCACTGTCTGACTGAAAAGGAGGAGTACATGTTCCAGTTTGCAGATTGAAAAAAACAAACCAAAAACAAACAAACCAAAAACAAACAAACAAACCAAAAAAAAAAACAACACTTTTTTTTTTTTTTAATCTTGCTTATCCCTTTGGAATGCAGAACTATTGAAGCTGTGTAATCTGAGTGAACCTAAAGGTATCACATACATATTTGTTATGCAGAACTACTATTAATGATTTTATGTGACATGTAAAAAAAAAAAAAAATCTATTTGACCTGACCAGGTGGGAATTTTGTAACACTGACAGTTAGAAAAAAAAAAGTATTCATTTAAATATCAAATATTTGGGACTGATTTGAGAATTTTTAAATACTACATGTAGAAATTCCTATGATAACATTTTTATAACTATTCTTCCAAGCAGAATATCATTTAGATATGAAAATACATATGGAAAATTTTCCCATGTCTATAAACAGGTGCTTTACTGGGTTCCAAATGGTGTCATATAACCCTTACAAGAAGGGATATGCAATAAAAAAAATGGGAAGACTGTACAGCATTAAAGTATTTTTATCAAACTAAACAAGAGCCATTTTCATAGTAATAGTTTTCACTTCCTTGAAAACAAAATTCTGTGTTGGGAAATCACCTCATATTTCAAATAATTTAAAGTAAGCATGCAGTATCAGAAAAAGATGGATGCAACTCCTTCCTTATCAGTGTGCTTAGAAGGATGGAATGGAGCCTGCAAAAAGAGTGTGTGGTGTGATAAGAAACAAACATGCTTAGGTCACTAGTGCAAGAGAAAACCTGCTGCAGTATAGTAGTTTGTAGTGCAGCAAATAACATTCTGCAGTGCTAGCAGGCAAGTAGCAGTGACTCAACAAACTCCATCTGGATTTGAGACAGTGCACACCAAACATAAAATGAAAACTTTCTATGTCATGGTAAGAACTTACCTTCATACTTAAATCAATTCCTGAAGTGGTTCTGACAGAGGTTTTAAACATTACATTGTATACATTTCACATTAGCTGGTCTATAGTCACTATGAGGAGCTTGCTTTGCCCTTGCTGACTAATGCCTTTTCAAGAAGTTTGATAATAAATCTGCCATTTGCTGATGACACACATGCTAGTCATTGGAAAGCCACCACGCCTGAGACATTTCTATTCTATAATAACAGCTCCATTAACAGAAAACAAGCACTTTCTTTTTTTTTCCTTTCTTACAATAAATCACTGAAATGGGTATTGTCCTATGAATACAAATGACCAAAAATACCCTCTGGCCTGTGAAACATTTGATCCAAACAAAATACCTAGTTTTGCCCCAAAATCTACTACACAATTTTAAGTAATTTGCTGAAACTATTTTATCATAGACTGATGCAGTGAGTTTAAATCACTTCTAGTCCTCACATGAAACCATTTTAGGCAACTTCTAAGCAAAATGTCTGTATGATCATTGCTTAGTCAAATATTAAAGAACTGGAGAAAAGTATTATCTTACTCTTTTTGCAAGCTTATATGTGTTTCTCAATGTCAATTATCAAACCAACATGATACTTTTGAAATACTACTAAAACCAAACAAGATTGGCACAGAGACCAGGACTAGATATTTATTTCCAGCTTATGATTTTGAGTTTTCAGTTATGTGCTTTAATGATTCAGCCATTTCCTTGATGACACTAAGCCCCAGCACTGAGCCCTGGGGAACACCGCTCATGGCTGGTCACCAACTGGATGTCACTCCATTTACCACCACTCTCTGGGCCTGGCTATCCAGCCAGTATTTGATCCAGCAGAATGTGCACCCATCCAGGCCTAAGGCAGCCAGTTATCTCACGAGGATGCTGTGGGGAATGGTATCGAAGGTTTTGCTGAAGTCCAGATAAATATTAAGCAGGTCACCTTGTCATAGAAGGAGATGAAGTTCATTAGGCAGGACCTGCCCTTCATGAAGCCATGCTGACTGGGCCTGATTGCCTGGTTGTCCTGTAAATGGTGTTTTATAGCACTCAGGATGATTTGTTCCATGACCTTCCCTGGCATTGTGGTCAGACTGCCAGGTCTATAGTTCCCTGGATCCTCCTTCTGGCCATTCTTGTGGATTGGTGTCATACTTGCTGATTTCCGGTCTGTTGGGACCTCCCTCATTAGCCAGGACTGATGATAAACCATGAAGAGTGGCTTGGTAAGCACATCTGCCAGCTCCTTCAGCACTCTCGGGTGTAACCCATTAGGCCCCACAGACCTGTGTATGTCCAGGTGGTGCAGCAGGTCACTAACCATTTCTTCTTGGATTATGGAGGCCTCCTTCTTTCCCCATCCCTGTCTTCCAGCTCTACAAGCTGGCTACCCAGCAAACAGTTAGTACTGCTGTTAAAGACTGAGGCAAAGAAGGCATTAAGCACTTCAGCCTTTGCCTCGTCCCTACTCACTTGGTTTCCTCCTGCAACCAGTAAAGGATGAAGATTCTCCCTAGTGCTCCTTTTGTTGTTGATGTATTTATAGAAGCATTTTTTATTGTCTTTTACAGACATAGCTAAACTGAATTCTAGTTGGGCTTTGGACCTTCTAATTTTCTTTCAGAGGAGCTTCACTGCATCTCTGTAGTCCTGAGTAGCTACTCCCTTTTACAAATGCCATAAACTTTCCTTTTGCTCCTGAGTTCCATCTAAAGCTCTCCATTCATCCAGGCCACTCTTCTTCACCACTGGCCTGTCTTTTAGGACATGGCCTGTTCCTGCACTTTTAAGATTTTCTTCTTGAAAAGTATGTGGACTCCTTTGTCCTTCAGGACAGGCACCTGAGGGACACTGCCAATCAGTCTCCTGAACAGGCTGAAGTCTGCCTTATGGAAATTCAAGGTGGCAGTGCTGCAGACCCCTCTCCTTAAACCTCTGAGAATCAAAAACTCTATTATTTCATGATCACTGAGCCCAAGATGGCCTCTGACCGTTACATCTCCTACAAGTCCTTCTCTGTTAACAAGCAGCAGGTCCAGGAGGGCACCTTCTATAATCGGCTCCTTCACAAGCTGTGTCAGCATGTTCTCTTCCACACACTCCAAGAACCTCTGGGACTGCTCGTTCTCTCCTGTATTATATTCCCAGCACACATCTGGTAAATTGAAGATCCCCACAAGAACAACAGCTAGCAATCACAAAACCTTTCCTAGCCACTTATAGAGTATGTCACCAGTCTCATCATTCTGACTGGGAGGTCTGTGAAAAACTTCCACAATAATATCTGCCTCGTTGGCCTTCCCCTTGGTTCTTAGCCATAAACAATCAACTTTGTCCTCTCCATCATTAATCTGTAGATATTCATATCCCTCCCTGACATAGAGAGCTACCACACCACCTCACCTTCCTTGCCTGTCCCTTCCGAAAAGTTTAAGAGAGAATCTAACCTTACTCTCAGCTATGGTACACTAACTATTATTATTCTTTTGCTAAGCATCACAGGGTTTTCTCTTCCAGATGCTACAAATAAGAAAATCCCAGTACAAAATGCTTAGCATTTCAAAGTTTGCAAAAGATTAAACCAAAATAGTGATATTGCTTTTCAGAGAATTGCATTAGGAGGGACTACAGCGTTGCAAGAACTGCTGTTGGCATACATTTTTTAATAAGCAATATGTTAAATTACTGATGGTGTTTTCTTTTGGCCTTTGGTGCAAATAAAAGGGCCAGATTTAGAATGCCCACTTTAACCTTGAAAAAAACAGACCCTAAATTTGCAAACTGATTTCAGTGCCCAGTGTAGGTTCCTCAACAGCATAATGAACCCAGGCCTAGACTTTTTTGCCTCTATTTAGGACACATGGTTATCAGATTACCAAAGGTATTTTTTTCCATACTGCCTTAAGGCATTTTTCTTATTTTCATTCCAGAGTACTTAACAAAGCTATTATCTTTGTGTATAGGTGAGGAAAATCCACTCAAAAACTAAAATTACATCAGTGCCTACAAATTACACATGCATTCAATATTTGAAGAAGTATTTATCCACCTCTGTTCCTTCTTAATACTGCATCTAATAATGCTCCAAAGTTTCATAATATTTTCTAGGCATCAGTGAACAGAGCCCTATGAGAATATCAAACAGAAGGAAATAAATTTCATTTTCTTAAATTATGAAAAGCCACAACTTCAAGCACCTCTGAAAGTATCTGTGCATTGGATAGTGGATGACATCCAGAAATATCCTTTTGGATAATGCTGGCTGTTTACCAGCTCTGTATCAGTTCTGCCTCCTTTACAACAGGGTTTCATACAGAAATCCAAGCAACAATTTATCTTTCAGACAACACAGGGATGAGTGGTACAGAGAAAGAGTGAGAGGAAGGGAAAGAATGGGGAGGAAATGACACAGGGCATCCTCTTCTGGGAAAACAGAGAAGAAGTGAAAGGGATTCCTGGGTTATGTGACAAGCCCAGTCACTTGTCTACTGAATTTCACCCTTCTTTCCAGTTTACTGATGGAACTTCTTACCTAATTGCCCCTTACCCTGATTCAGATGGTATTTCCCAATCTAACAAATTCTTACTGTTTGAACCCTTTGAGCTAACTGGCTCATTTTGACAGGGCTGAGACACAAAGCACAAGGAAGCTGTTCTATCTTCAGCATGGAGGTTGTGCTAGCCTGTAGCTTCAGCATGAATTAGACATAAAGACATCCCAAACTCTTCCAGTGAAGTGGATGACAATACTTTCCTAGTGTGGGGCAGGGTGCTTTTTAAAATGCCATCATTGTTGTTTACATCTCTGTCAGCATGTGACAGAACAGGTATGATATGCCCCTTGCATAGCTCTGTATATTTGGACACAAGGGAAGCAGGAAGTGTAGAAATCAAGGGACTTTTCCACCAAGGTTAAGGAAAGTGAGATGGGGAACAGGATGCCTATTGAGGCCACAGAGTAGATTTTTAAACATACAACAGGCTGCATGCTTATTTATTATGCATATGTATTCATATTTACATATACACACAGAAGGAGTTGATCAGTTAGAATATGTCTATTATTATAATCTATGTAAAATCACTACTGAAATACAGGTGTGACACGTGCAAAGTTAACTGTGTTAACTTCTCTTCAAGTAGCCTGCCTATGCCTATCTTGAAGAAAAATAGTCACACTGAAAAAAGACATTTGCAACAGTACAGGATTTCAGAGTCAGTGAAGACTGGATTAGCAGCTGATGGGTTGTGGTAACTAAAGCTGTAGTGTGACTGTGTCCCAGCTGAGCATCAGCACTCCAAGAGCTGTAGTGCACTCCCTCCCTCCCTCCCTCTGGTCACAGACCAGCTTAAAGCGCTTCAGTACCCAAAGATTTTTGTGGATGCACAGTAACCAGATTAACAGCAGCATGTGATTAGCACAAAATAACATTGCAGCAAAACCCATCCACAACATAATCAATGAAGCCTTTCTGGAAAATAAGTTCCTTTTAATTAGGTAGAAAAGCTTTTTTTTTTTTTTTTTTAATATTTGTATTGCATCTCTGTGTTGACAGAAAGAGGAATGAGGATGGGAAGTTAAGGGAATTGCACCCCTATTAGCATTATTTAGAGTAGCAAATATATAATGGAAAATTCTAAAACTTCAAAGTCAAAACCTGAACTGCAAGTCTGAACTTCAGCTACTGTCTTTATATATACTGCACAAACTCCATGAAGCTCCAACTGGGAGCACAGTCTGAGAAGTAAAATAATTTGGTGCAACATTGCAAGGGCACAAGGTTCTGCTAATCTTCAAGTTAGGCAACTAAAGTCCTAATTTTGCACACTGATATGGAAAAATAAACTACACTGCCATTAAAAATAACTAGGTATGACATCAATATTAAAGTTGAAGCTGAAATCTTTGAGATCTGTATTTTTCTTATCATTGACTGATAATGAAATAAATTTTAAAAAGAAATCCAATGAGGATTCTGAAATATCACTACACAGTATAAAGGAAACTCAATTTAACTGAGACTTGCATTAAAAAAAAAAAAAGATAAACTTCATGGAAACAAATGAGCAAAAATCACTGCATAAACAGCATGACAGGATATTTCTCATTTATGATCTTGGTGGAACAAAGCCCATCATTTAATAGTATTCAAGAATGTCAATATCGAAATAGAGAATTTTAAGTTGTTGGTAGCATAGATTATGTTCACTGCAAGAAATCTGCTTTTAGCAGAACAGATTTAACCACCCACATGTAAAAGTCAAGCCAGTGTCAAAGTCTGCTTGCCTCTCCCTGGCTCCAGTTCCGAAGCCTGCTTTCATCATTCCCACCTCTATCCAATGCAGAGTCTCCAGCTTGAATATTGGCCCTGCAGCAAAATCTAGGACGATCCATCCTTTCCACCACTTATCCCTGGCTGTTCGGTAGTTTCATCTCTGGTCCTATTTCAGTCCCTGGGGCCAGCCAAGTTGATGGTCAGACTAGGTATTTCCTAGAGACCTTCACGGCTTACAGGATTATAGAAGAGCTTGCTGAATGGACAATTTTGCAATATCTAAACCTCAGAGATTCCCAGATGTACACAATTTGCATTAAAAGAACCTAGCTAACTAATCGAAGAAAAAGAGAAATACTCAAACCCCAGAATTTTCTATCCCATGGTCATCTTGCAGTAGAAATAGATAACTTCCACAAATTTTCACAAAATCACCTAGGGATCCAGTGGAACAGACCCTGAAACAATCAGCTTTTGCTAACAACAACTTTATAACACAATGAGAAGCCCACCTTCTTAACACATAGGAAAAAGCAGAGGCTGTATGCTACAGGGTTGTACATCGGTGGGGATTCTGCAAATTTCAAGGCTGAGGGTGGAGGCCTTGAAGGAGGTCTTCCTGCAGGCCCATTTGTCGCAAATAAGAACAATTCTATTTACAACTTAACATCCAAATAAGCATTTATCTCATAAGATTTGTTTACACACAGAACTTGCTTTGCTTTTTAGCTGTTAGTAAGATTGCACATTTTTCCAAGCAAAACAATAGGTGGAACTCAAAGTTAGGCAGGTGCAGGAAGAAAACTCTCATTTGTTTTCCAAAAATGCTATGGTGAATGTAAGCTGTACATGTAAATTGTAAGTTAGACTATGAACCCACTACTCACAGGAGTGATTAATTTTTTCAAGGAATTCTCATTAATTTCACAGACAAGTCATAAGTGAATTCAGCATAACGTGGCAATCATGTAATTTTGTAATCTGAGAAATTAATTTCAACTTTAAAAGTGGCAATTTTGTACAAACGGTAGGCAAGTTTCAGAATCAGTCTGTAACTTACTGACCATGGGGGTTTGAGCAAGTACATGTCAGCCTAACAGAAAATTCTTTCAGGAATTATTTTTTTTACCTGTTCTTATCTTTGATCTCCATTGTCTCTTTTTCTCTGATATCTTCCCAATAGGAACATGAAGCAGGTATTGGATTTCTAAATTAGCAAATTAGCTTTTAATCTTCTCTGCTTGGTGGTTCATCATCTCTTCAGTGGATGCTACAAAGCCCAAGCATGTGAAACTCAACTCAGTGTTCACTCCATCGCTGAACTACCAAAGATATCGGTGTACTTCACCATTTGCTGCTTCTTCGAGTGTTTTTTTAAAGCCACTTGCTTAATTGTCCACAGTAGTTCATTCTCCAATAATCAAGAACTGACTTAATAGGGCAGGTCTCAGAAAGCAAGAAGGCCTTGTTTATTTTCTTTAACTGAATTCAGGATATGTTCTTGCAAAACTGATTTATATTTATCTTCTGGAGAAGTAGTGGAATTATGGAAGCTGCTGTTGCTGCTTTGTCTTCCTTTTTTCTGGAAGCAGGCACAGTTGGAAGAGTATTTGTGAGGGGCCAAAGTATGACTTGTCTTCTCCTTCACACCAGCTAGAAGACACTTCTTAACAGGAGCTCAGGAGTTCTAGAAGAAGAGACAGAAGAGAAATACAGTGGGCCGTTAATACAAAACAGAAGTGAACTGAAGAGTATGGAAAAGTCATTTCCTCTGAGGGCATAGTTGAGGTTACTAGTATTAAGTGAGTCATGATACTAAATATAAACTACCTTGTGCGTTACAGTACTTGTAATCACATGGAGAACTGAAAAGGGTAGTGAGGTTTCCTGCCTCTCCTGCAGTACATACAATCGGTACAATAACAAAGATGTAGCTGTAACTGTGATGAATAAATGGCTATGTTTTCAATTTCTTCATTTGCACCAGTATCCACTTCAAAAAAAGGCTCTTGGGTATATATTAGAGCTTGACATAAAATTATGCCATCAAAATAAATAACAGGCTGACCAGAACATTTATAGAGAAGGATTTTGCTGTTCTATTCAAATGGCTTGAATCTGGGGGAAGAGACTAACTAGCACGCAATGACTTTCCATAGGAAGAATTCAAAGTCTTCCCAGCTAATTCTCACTCACAGCTATATAGGTGAACATCTACCCTATGCTGCACGTACCTTTGGGAACTATTTCCTTCAAGCTTACCCACAGATTTTTTTTAACACCTGAATAGTGTGTAAGTGAGGCAAGGCATGTGCTGTCAAGCAGCAGAAAACTTTTCATTCAATATACATGTTATTATCAAAGGAAGTTATGCTTGAGACAGCTGGGGGAACGACAGTGGTATTCCTTTATGGTTCTGCATCTGTGCAAATGTAATTGCTTCTCTGGGCCTCTGACAGTGTTGGCAAGTCTTTTCATAATGTGCAGTTGTGTATGTCCCTCTTCAAGTAGTAATGCAAAGACATATTTTCCTGACCCAGAAAGGGAAACAACTGTGTCTAAGTTGCAAAAGGTGAATTAGTTTACCATGTAAGTATGATGCTGAAATACAAATGGTATGAAAGAAAGGAACGTAGAATTTGTGGCATGAGCAATTTTCATTTTTTTTTAATACTTAGGAATTTACCTACTTACTAAATTAAATATCAAAACTGATAGACTGAAGATGAATTCTGAATGCATGTTTACCATGAAAAGCATCACGGAGAATTTAATTTAGCACATTTTGTTACTGAATGGCTTCAATAATCTATAGATGCTGAGATGTATACCTAGCATACCATCCAAAGAGAAGTTCCACACTTCAGTCATAGTTAAGTAATACACACATAAACAAAACCTCGTGCTAATCCAGCCTCATTTGCCCAGGTATGAATGATTCCACAGGGAATAAAACTGTTGCAGACCTTCTGCATAATGGGTTGCAGCTGGGAGGGGAGCACCAAGGAAAGGCATTTTGGCTGCAGTGGAATGTCAGGCTCAAGGGGGTCCTGGCACTCTGTGTTGAAGCCATAGCTGGAAGACCAGCCCAGCTGATACTATTCCCCCTAAAACATCATTAGTAAAATCACAGATGAAAAATATTTGAAGTTATTTGAGTAGCTTCAATTGTCTCGGGTCAGGAAAAAGAAAAAAATAGGTTTATAATAGAAAGCTAATTATGACTTTAAGAGACAGCCTCTCCATAATTAGTGAGTGACACACTTTCTCAGACTGCATTCTATTTCTAGGTTTGGCCTTTCAGAGATTGTCCTTTATTATGTTGCTGTGGGGAAGCTTTTTAATCCATTGCAGCTTTGTGCATGATTTCACACATAGGACTGTGCATGACTTGCATGCTAACAAGACTCGTAGCTAAATCCACTATCTTAGTAGGTCAGTAATTGCTGTATTTCTCCCAGGACACTGAAAAGTCCCTTGTTTCAAAATAATTTTTATGTTACTTGATTTTGGTACCGATGCATCATAGAAAATAGTATCTTCTACAGTTTCTGACAATGACACCTTGTCCAGAAAATTGATAGATCCAGGGTACCTAAAAGCAGCGTAAAAAATATTAATTTAATAAATAGTTTGCTTAGTAGAAGAGCAAGTTGTGTCACAGCATGAAGTGACATCTCTACAATGGCAAATCATTCTAAGAGTCCTCGAAGGAGCTTGGTCTTGCCAGCATGGGTGTAACCAAATGGTGTTGTCAGTTTGCTACCAGATCACATTACAATCCTAGAAAGATTTTGACACAGTCATCTCTATGTTGTCTCCCATGGTAAGAAAGAGAGACAGCTTAGCTGTCAGATACCACATACAGCCTGACATTGGGACACTAACTTTCTGACCTTACACTTCTTCAATGCCTGAAGTGGTCATACAGGTTACCTTATAGCTTCATATGATACTGAGCTGTGGCATACAAGAACATTCTATCATTGAATTTATTAGTATAGACTTAACCATAGATGTATCTCCTGGGGAAAAAAACCCAGTTACAATTGTTGCCTGTGCCAAATTTCTACTGTGAGATTTATTCATTTTTCAAGGAAACACCTTTGCTGGAGGATTTATGTCTGGCTTTAATTAAATTTTGGTGGAGGAGGTTTAGTAGTCAATCTGTAAAAGCAATCTTTGGTTTTGTGGATGTCTGTAATTAGTTGTAGGTATCAAGCTACAGGCATAGCTATGCAAATATTTTACCTGCAAATGAGGTAGATACATGCAAATATATTAATACTGTTCCAGAAATTTCTGATGTGAAAAACATTAGTGGTTATCTGACTATCTGTTCATTCCTCATCCATGCTTTTAATATTGGAATCTGTCTAAACTTCACATTTTACTACATACAGTCTAAGCTACACATACACCAAGTTTCTTTACCCAACAATAACTATATCAAAACTCTTAATACTCCATCCATCAGCATGGGAAGCTTGCAAGAAGCATCAATTGCTGAACAAAATCCAGACCTCAGAGGAGAAAATTTCTGAACAAAGCACAGCAGCAGCTAATCCTCAATTTATGTTTTATACAGCTTGAAAGCACAGTTTGATCACAAAACCATTATTGCTTATGCTGACTTCTGCTGGAATAAACAAGACCACAACAACAGAAGGTATATAACCCCAATCATGAGAGCAAGCTGAGCTGACAAGAACTGCAGCATGTCTGGGTCACTTGTGGGATGGGCACACCCAAAGGTACCCTGTCCATCTGCTGCATTCAAGGGTAATCTGGGCTGTACCTAACACTCGTCTTCAAGATTCAAGAGTATGCTGTGGAATAATCACCTCATGGTAATCATGGCTCTGCACATACAAACAGCTCGTGTAAATGAGATGGGGAAAAGCACTTGTTTCAGTACATTTCATTCTTCTTTGTGTCACAAANCTATTTATGCTATATATAGTATTAGAGCTATTAATTCTATATTATTAATACTATTATTATAATGAATAAAAATGATGTAATTTTGTTGATTTTCATATAAAAGATAGATTGATAGTTGTACAAAAGTGATTCTTTTTCTAGAGTGTTATGATTTTGATGCATTTCCACAGAAATAATTGCTCCTTTTTAATGAAAAATGATGCATATATACAAGGATAAGAGTATTTACCAGAAGAAAAATGGAGCAAATTTTGTAGTAATTTTTTTTTTTTTGGATCGAGTATTGTTGTTTGTACCTACTCCTCCCAAAGGCACATTAGCAAGAGAAAGAACAGCAGAATCTATTCCTCTTAGATCCCATAAAGTATTATAATAACTGACCAGCAACTCCATAATTGCCATAGGTTCCTAGAATAGCAGTAAGCTTGAAAAAAAAAGAGAAAATTCCCAGCCAAAAAACCAAGTTGATGAGCATGTGGCACATGGGAAGTGAGAGGGGCAAAAACCATAGAAGACTCTGCCAAGGTAATCACAAATCTTGGCTGCATGAACAAGGTACCCAATCTGGTATTTCAGAAAAGTCTGATTTATGAAGGTGTTCCAGGAATTAACTGCAACTGATATATATTTAGGAAGTTTTGACACCTACTCAAACCACAAGACTTAGAAGAGAAAAAAAAGAGCATTCAGCAAGTGTGGGTGAGAGCACAGACATGTTGCTCACCAAAACACACAACAGACTCCAGGGCAAGTTCAAAGCAACATTAAGCTCTGTTACCTGCAGCAAGGTTACATAGTGCCCTCAAGTTGAGTGAACCCCATCTCCTGCTTTGTCTCACAGTTTGTTGGTAAGATGACTGCTACCCTAAGCCATGGAGTAAAGGAAATTTGTCTCAAGGGCACAAAAAATAATTCAGGACTTATAATCTAGTACAAGACTGAGTTAATTGCAACAACAACAACAAAAAGTCCTGTGCCAACTACAATTGCTTCTTTCTCAAAGGAGCAAAGGAAACAAAATTCTCAAGTAAATGTGTTCAAGACAAGATTTGGAATACTTACAGAAAAGTTGACTGACATGATTACATGCAATGATATTCTAAAAAGGTTCTAAACATGTTTTGTATTAATATTACTAATTAACAGTTTGGTTCTCTTGTATTCAAATCATCTTAAAGTAACATCTGGGACTGTGTAGATGAATTATGCATAAAGAATCCTTTCATCAGTTTCTGATGAAGTAAACTGGGATACCCAATGAGAATGTCTCAAAGTGATTTCTCAACAACACAAAGCAGCTAGAGAAAGAGGCTAAAAAAAAAAAAAATCAAGGGAANTAGCTTCAATTGTCTCGGGTCAGGAAAAAGAAAAAAATAGGTTTATAATAGAAAGCTAATTATGACTTTAAGAGACAGCCTCTCCATAATTAGTGAGTGACACACTTTCTCAGACTGCATTCTATTTCTAGGTTTGGCCTTTCAGAGATTGTCCTTTATTATGTTGCTGTGGGGAAGCTTTTTAATCCATTGCAGCTTTGTGCATGATTTCACACATAGGACTGTGCATGACTTGCATGCTAACAAGACTCGTAGCTAAATCCACTATCTTAGTAGGTCAGTAATTGCTGTATTTCTCCCAGGACACTGAAAAGTCCCTTGTTTCAAAATAATTTTTATGTTACTTGATTTTGGTACCGATGCATCATAGAAAATAGTATCTTCTACAGTTTCTGACAATGACACCTTGTCCAGAAAATTGATAGATCCAGGGTACCTAAAAGCAGCGTAAAAAATATTAATTTAATAAATAGTTTGCTTAGTAGAAGAGCAAGTTGTGTCACAGCATGAAGTGACATCTCTACAATGGCAAATCATTCTAAGAGTCCTCGAAGGAGCTTGGTCTTGCCAGCATGGGTGTAACCAAATGGTGTTGTCAGTTTGCTACCAGATCACATTACAATCCTAGAAAGATTTTGACACAGTCATCTCTATGTTGTCTCCCATGGTAAGAAAGAGAGACAGCTTAGCTGTCAGATACCACATACAGCCTGACATTGGGACACTAACTTTCTGACCTTACACTTCTTCAATGCCTGAAGTGGTCATACAGGTTACCTTATAGCTTCATATGATACTGAGCTGTGGCATACAAGAACATTCTATCATTGAATTTATTAGTATAGACTTAACCATAGATGTATCTCCTGGGGAAAAAAACCCAGTTACAATTGTTGCCTGTGCCAAATTTCTACTGTGAGATTTATTCATTTTTCAAGGAAACACCTTTGCTGGAGGATTTATGTCTGGCTTTAATTAAATTTTGGTGGAGGAGGTTTAGTAGTCAATCTGTAAAAGCAATCTTTGGTTTTGTGGATGTCTGTAATTAGTTGTAGGTATCAAGCTACAGGCATAGCTATGCAAATATTTTACCTGCAAATGAGGTAGATACATGCAAATATATTAATACTGTTCCAGAAATTTCTGATGTGAAAAACATTAGTGGTTATCTGACTATCTGTTCATTCCTCATCCATGCTTTTAATATTGGAATCTGTCTAAACTTCACATTTTACTACATACAGTCTAAGCTACACATACACCAAGTTTCTTTACCCAACAATAACTATATCAAAACTCTTAATACTCCATCCATCAGCATGGGAAGCTTGCAAGAAGCATCAATTGCTGAACAAAATCCAGACCTCAGAGGAGAAAATTTCTGAACAAAGCACAGCAGCAGCTAATCCTCAATTTATGTTTTATACAGCTTGAAAGCACAGTTTGATCACAAAACCGTTATTGCTTATGCTGACTTCTGCTGGAATAAACAAGACCACAACAACAGAAGGTATATAACCCCAATCATGAGAGCAAGCTGAGCTGACAAGAACTGCAGCATGTCTGGGTCACTTGTGGGATGGGCACACCCAAAGGTACCCTGTCCATCTGCTGCATTCAAGGGTAATCTGGGCTGTACCTAACACTCGTCTTCAAGATTCAAGAGTATGCTGTGGAATAATCACCTCATGGTAATCATGGCTCTGCACATACAAACAGCTCGTGTAAATGAGATGGGGAAAAGCACTTGTTTCAGTACATTTCATTCTTCTTTGTGTCACAAACTAAAAATGCATTGTTCTAAACCTGTTAGCATGACAGAAACACCCCTTTAAAAGGCAAAAATCAAAGATACCTGGCAAAACAGAAGGCTGACAAATGACTGCCAGGAGAGGCAGAACAATCTAGAAACCAGATATGCCCAAGGCCTAACCTCTGGTCTCAAGTAGTAGGAATCATCTCAGGGTTAATTTGTAATCTCCTACATACCATAATACATAAAGAATGGTTCCACTGTTTCGCTGAATTCTGCTTTCTCCTAGGTTTATTAGATAGCAGCATATGACAGGTCTAATTCTCATAATTAAAATTCCTCTCCATGGAGAGCTGCACTAGGTCTGAATGAGCCTAGACCACAATTGCTACGAATATAACAATGACTGGTGCACAGTACAGAGGAAGCAGCTAAACCTCAAAAAAAAGACTGTCCAGATATCAAAATCTGGAGGACACAGACATTGATTAAGTACAAATTGTTCCTGTCAATGCACAAGTATACTATATGGGTTCAAAATGCATTTCTATCAAAGGTTAAATTAAATTCAAGGCTATCACACAGTTGCAGATACCACACGAACACGCAAGAGTTGCTTCTCAGAGACAGCTGTTCTGCAGAAATTTGATATGGATCTGATACAGTGTAATATAATAATGTGCCAGCAAGAGAGAAATGCTGGGAGTAGGTGTGTCTTTAATATGTTCATCGTCTAGACTGTTCTGGTATAGCAAATTCAACTAAAATGAGTAGTCTAGGCCATCAGCAGATATAAATCAGAGCCATCAGTGGTGTATATGGCTTTGCATTTATACTGTTATGCACTACATGAGCTTACATGCTTTATCACATGCAACTTTAAGATTAAAAGTGAAGTAAAAGCTTTCAAAAATGTGAAGACTTTAATACTATTTATGCTATATATAGTATTAATGCTATTAATTCTATATTATTAATACTATTATTATAATGAATAAAAATGATGTAATTTTGTTGATTTTCATATAAAAGATAGATTGATAGTTGTACAAAAGTGATTCTTTTTCTAGAGTGTTATGATTTTGATGCATTTCCACAGAAATAATTGCTCCTTTTTAATGAAAAATGATGCATATATACAAGGATAAGAGTNACAAAAAATAATTCAGGACTTATAATCTAGTACAAGACTGAGTTAATTGCAACAACAACAACAAAAAGTCCTGTGCCAACTACAATTGCTTCTTTCTCAAAGGAGCAAAGGAAACAAAATTCTCAAGTAAATGTGTTCAAGACAAGATTTGGAATACTTACAGAAAAGTTGACTGACATGATTACATGCAATGATATTCTAAAAAGGTTCTAAACATGTTTTGTATTAATATTACTAATTAACAGTTTGGTTCTCTTGTATTCAAATCATCTTAAAGTAACATCTGGGACTGTGTAGATGAATTATGCATAAAGAATCCTTTCATCAGTTTCTGATGAAGTAAACTGGGATACCCAATGAGAATGTCTCAAAGTGATTTCTCAACAACACAAAGCAGCTAGAGAAAGAGGCTAAAAAAAAAAAAAATCAAGGGAAAGAATCACGTGGTTAAAACCTCAATGCTCTTTTCCAGAAACCTGGAGTTTTTAAGACCTCTCCTGTGAAACTGTGAGCAGTGGGTGCCACACGAAAGGACAAGTAGAATGAGAACCATTTTTGCTTAGAGTTAATTCTGAACTATTTAACAGGTTTTCCAATGAGATGGGAAACTGATGCTGTCTATGAACCACAATGCTGAAACCTAAAGAGCTCTGCAGTCACAAACATATGAACAATGGAGCTCTTAAGCAGAGGAAAAAAATAGCAGGAGTATGGATTATGACTTGACTACACAATACGATGACACTTAAGAGATATGCAGCTTAATTGATAAGCTCTGCTTTCTCTAAATCAGCGTACAGTAGTCTGAGCTGAACACTAATGCAGCTATAGAATTCCTATCTATCTGAATTATTTCTCTGTATGTGAACTAGTCTGGACCGTCTACTGTAGAAGCACACTGTTCTGTGAAGAACTGACAATACAAGAGTTTATAAATTATCTAACCATGGGATGTCAGTCTCATGAGTCCCTGATAAGAAACCAGATGGACAGGACAGGAACTGAACCTTTGTACAGGAAATACTAAAATTTCAAAATAATTATTCCAACAGTATTTTTTGTTGAGGTCAGTCTCTGTAAGTGATGGAGGGCTAGAAGCTGGTCAGGTGTTCTGAGAAGACGATTCCCCAGGAGGGACTGAGTACTTAACAGGTTTCCTTCTCTTTGCTTTTGTTTTAATTAGATTTTGTTTGGACTGCTAAAATGATTCTTTTAGCTACAAAAATATCTCCTTCATACACTTTTCCTCAACATTTTGTAACATTACTAGTGACTAAAATACAAGGACAGTCAAATACCCTTCATGGTTACATAAAGGCACTTTACAGTACTGTACACATAAGACCATTAGAACAGATACATGAAGTCTAAGAATGCACCTGAAGTGCAATTTGAAGAAAATAAGATGAAACACTGAATGAACTTATTTTGAAGATGAACTTAGGGAGTTTATTTACCATAAAGTCATTTATGCCCTAAATTCTTAATACCCAGTCTTGGTATCTAAATTCATTAACTGTTTTGCCTCCTACCTTATAAACTCCCAAGAAGCAGTTTGGACTTAAGTATACTGAATCATAATACAACTTGTGTTACTTGTTTTAGATGACCACAAATAATTCTTTGTCCATGTTCAAGTGTTTAAAGCAATAAAAAATATACTTGGAAAAATTTCTTATGTGTTAAGTAAATCAAACTTCAGATAGTTATCACAAGTTATTCTTTCACACAGTATTTTTAAAATAATTGCTATTTTACCTTCAAGTGAAGGTTTAGATATATTCAAGTCTTCCTACTATCTTGCTTCAACATGTAAATTAAGCACAGATGTGTTTGGATCTTTTAAAAAAATTGCCTTCTATCAGTAAAATGAATTTATGTTTGGTTTAAACATTAGCATTCCTTGAACACTGTGTAACCTCAGTCATCAACACAATACCTGGTCTTCCTACCTACTCTGGCCTAACTTGCAGCACAGAAGGCCAGGAAAGAAGGGTGTTAGCCAGCTGCTAGGAGCTGTTGTGTTCTTAGTGGTACATTCTGTCCTTTAAGGATGGTACAGGTTCTTTTCAGTATTATTCTTATGATTGCAGTGAAGATTGGAAAGAATTGCTTATCACTGTAATTTGAAAGTCCTGAGAAGCAAAGCTGTTTCAAGACTTTAATTCAGGTTTTGTTCCTCTCATTGAGTATTTATTATATGGAGTATAATAATACAATAAATTGAGTATTTATTATTTATTTTATGGAGGTTCCACCTTTTGTCTACAGATATTTGGATTCAGGCAAGATTGGTAGCCACAAAACACTGGCCCGTATCAGATAGACATAAATGTGATTGATAGACTGATTGATTGATTGTATGAATGTGCTTTGCAGTATCTCCTTATTTAAGGTTTGAGATAGATTGAGAATCTCAGACTTACAACTCAGAAGTCTGCATTTGACTGACAAAAGCCTGACAAGGAGACTTAAAGTCTATATTTACTGAATATTCCCAACATTTTTATGATTAGCAGCTCTCAAAGGAGCATTCAAGATGCCAAGCCTTTTCCTAACACTTACCCCACCCTGAATTACCATTGCAAAGAACTTTTTTTATGTTGAATTACTGGAAAGCTTATGATGAGATAATCTTGATAACGTCATGAGCCTGCCAAGTCATTCTCTCCTTCAGGAGGTATGAGATATGCAGACAGGTCTGATTTGAGGGATCTCCAGGCAGGACAAATGTGTTTTTCTGACATAACTGCATATGAAAAAAAAAAGTTCTGATTCATCATATCAGGCACCTTCACAGCACATTTTGGCCTACCGATTGTTTGCAGTGCACCACTTCATGGAATTATGGATCTCCTACCCTGCAGCAGCTTCCAAGTGATATCTGGCACAATTTGAGATACAGGCTTTTTACTTAGAAAGCACGACCTATAACAGAAAATGTACCAGAGGCAAGTAGCATTCCCATTTATTTTTAGCATTCATTATAGGGACCAAGATGACATGGCAAGTAGAAAAAAAAGTGCAGAAACTGAAATTCCATAACAGAGGTAGGAGTTCAAGTTAACTCACTCTAGTTGGAAGAAACTAGATTATCTCTGTCCAAGAACTCTGGAATAGTAGGAAATATTTTTAATAAGTCAAGCAGAGGTTAGTACTATATGACTGAGAAAAAGTGACCTGAGTAACTACAAACTACAGATATTTTGTGCAACATCAATAGTGAGTAAAGCTTCAGAACGGAAAGACTAATTAAAGACATGAAGAAAAAAAAAAAAAGAAAAATGAGTTAAAATACAACAAAATATTCAGTCAACGGAAAAACAATCTTCCAGAGATAGGAAATGGCATAACTCACATCTCTTGAAATTTAGCAACACTGACCGCAATGAAAACTATCAATTAAGCAGGAAAAGATGGAAATTATTACAATCATGGTAGATAAAGAATCAGCTCTAAGGTAGATCATAATAAGAAGCTAATGAAAGTCCATCAGAGACATGGCTTGAAACCACAGGAGCAACACAGGGAATCAATAGCCTGTCCTCTAAGCAGAGACTAAAGAGAAACTGACCTCTTTAGCCAAGGAGAATGAAATAAAAGAAAAGAAAAGGTGAGATTTTTCTTTGTAATTCTACAAGATCTTTGTAGATCTTTGTAAATCTACAAGAAAAAAGACTTGTTTAACTTATTAGATCCTGTGGGCACAAAAATATATAGGTTTACTTTATCCCAGAATAAACTGAGCCCAGAATGGTGAAAAATGAATCATAAAAACAAAGAGGTTGTCAGGCAGCCCTCCAAAAGGAGATGCAAGCAAAGAAAACTGTGAGCTTTGGACACTGATCAGCTTTCTTCTAAAAAGAGGCTCTTACAGCCTATGACATCAGATCACTGCTTACTTCCAACCCACGGATCTACTCTGTGCATGTCCAAGTCCCAGGAATCACTCGGGACAGCAAAACTAACAGCGTCTAAATTTGTTTTATCTGGAAAACACCATCTGGGGAGCAGTGGGGAGAAGCTCTCAAGTCTGAAATTCACATCTACCTTCTTTCCTGAGTGCAACTGAGCTCACTGGCTTGTTGGGCATGTTACTGCACCCCTGTGTTTAATCCTAATTTCTCTAATGGTGCTGGATATAATGAAATTATCTTGTATTTATGGTTTGGAAATATTTTTGTGTTGCCAACATCGAGTCAGCAAAGGTTTATTTTAAAGAAAGCTCACTCATGCATCTCAGAGTTGCTAAATGTATGTGTCTAAAGCAAAAAATAATGGAAATATTAAGGCAAAAATTGGTTTAGTGTAGTCTTCTAAAACAGAAGGTCACTCTGTTGTTCTGTCAGCCTGCAAGGAATGTCAGTGTTGATGTTGGTGATTTTGTTCTGTTTGCTTGCACCCCGGCATACCACAAGACTGCCCAATTTAAGGTAGAAAAGTGAAATATCCATTTTGCCTCACACCCAGACATACCATGGAACTGTCTGATTTAGGACAGGGAGCAAAATAGTTTGTAATAGCTGTTTGTTTGGTACACTTGCATAACAATATAAAATCTAGAATAAAGTTACTCAATCTTCAGCTATTAGAAGGAATCACATATTCAGGAACCAGCCTGCAGATACATAACAGCCACCTGAACAAAGAGATCAGCACCCGTGAGGAAAGAAGAGAAGTATGACTTCAGGCCACACTGGTCCTGACCTATGGTAAAGTGTGTATAAACTCCAGCATTGCTCAGTGGCACTTGAGAAGACAGAAAAAGCCCTCTTCATTTCTGTCTTCCGTCTTTGAAGAGCTCTCACATCCAACCATCAGAGACTAAACCATTAAAGATTGTGTCCATCAGGGTCAACCAAGTAGCATTAGATTTACAGTATTTTATACCTAGGGCTTGGCTGGCATGTGTGATTAATACTGGATGTTTAGTTGTTATAGTACTGGAGAAAAGCGGGCTTGCTTGAAGTGTAGAGACTTGCCTAGTGTCTCAGAAAACACTTTTCGCAGCAGTTCCCAGTTCTCTAATAATGATGGTCACAATAGCCCAGTACCAACCCCAGAATCATAGTCCTAGAAACAGAAACTGTCAGCAGGACATGGTGTTGCTGTAACACTGAAGTAACTATAAGACTAATCATTTTTAAGGTTTCACTACCAAACTAGAGTTCTTCAAGCTATTTTTTGGAAGAGAACAGTAATGAAGAGACAGATGAGATAAAGGTAACTACATTTTCCTTCCTTCTTTCCTTCCTTGGCAACATGCGATGTAGTTTCAGACACAAGGTGCACTTGATTCAATTCACCATTTAGAGACCTCTAAATTGGGGGAGAGTGGCTAGAAAGTGCCTAACAGAAAAGCCACCTGAAGACAAGCCAGCTGTCTGCCCATGTGGTCAAGAAGACCAACAATATCCTGGCTTGTATCAGAAATAGCGTGACCAGCAAGACTAGGGAAGTGATCATCCTTCTGTACTGGGCAGTGGTGAGGCCACACTTTGAATACTGTGTTCTGTTTTGAGCCCCACACTATAGGAAGGACATTGAGGTGCTGGAGAATATCCAAAGAAGGGCAAAGAAGCTGGTGAAGGAGCACAAGTTTTATGAGGAGTGGCTGAGGGTGCTGGGGTTGTTTAGCCTAGACTAAAAGAGGCTCAGGGGAGACCTTCTCTCTCTCTCAGGTAGCTGCAAGCTACCTGAAAGGAGGTTGTAGCCAAGGTGGGGGTCAGTCTGTTCTCCCATGTAACAGGTAATAGGACAAGAGGAAATGTCCTCAGGTTTGCACCAGGGGATGTTTAGATTGGATATATTTTCAGTGAATGTCTTCACTGAAAAGGTTGTAAATCCATAGAACAGGCTGCCCAGGGTTGTAATGGAGTCACCATCCCTGAAGGTATTTAAAAGGGGTGGCACTTAGAGACCTGGTTTAGTGGTGACCTGTCAGACCTGGCTTAACAATTGGTTTTGATGATCTTAAAGGTCNGGCAACATGCGATGTAGTTTCAGACACAAGGTGCACTTGATTCAATTCACCATTTAGAGACCTCTAAATTGGGGGAGAGTGGCTAGAAAGTGCCTAACAGAAAAGCCACCTGAAGACAAGCCAGCTGTCTGCCCATGTGGTCAAGAAGACCAACAATATCCTGGCTTGTATCAGAAATAGCGTGACCAGCAAGACTAGGGAAGTGATCATCCTTCTGTACTGGGCAGTGGTGAGGCCACACTTTGAATACTGTGTTCTGTTTTGAGCCCCACACTATAGGAAGGACATTGAGGTGCTGGAGAATATCCAAAGAAGGGCAAAGAAGCTGGTGAAGGAGCACAAGTTTTATGAGGAGTGGCTGAGGGTGCTGGGGTTGTTTAGCCTAGACTAAAAGAGGCTCAGGGGAGACCTTCTCTCTCTCTCAGGTAGCTGCAAGCTACCTGAAAGGAGGTTGTAGCCAAGGTGGGGGTCAGTCTGTTCTCCCATGTAACAGGTAATAGGACAAGAGGAAATGTCCTCAGGTTTGCACCAGGGGATGTTTAGATTGGATATATTTTCAGTGAATGTCTTCACTGAAAAGGTTGTAAATCCATAGAACAGGCTGCCCAGGGTTGTAATGGAGTCACCATCCCTGAAGGTATTTAAAAGGGGTGGCACTTAGAGACCTGGTTTAGTGGTGACCTGTCAGACCTGGCTTAACAATTGGTTTTGATGATCTTAAAGGTCACTTCCAACCAGAATGATTCTGTGATTTTTATGATCCTGTCACTGGATACCAGGAAGTTCTTAACCGCTCCTCGTAGGACACTCTTTGTAGCTTTTTCATCAGCTCTATTGATCTCCTCTGGACTCATTCAGGGACCTTCACTTCCTTCTTAAACGGTGGGGCCCAGAACTGAACACAGTACTCAAGGTGAGGTCACACCATCACTGCATACATCAGGATATTTGCCTCTGTGACGAGCTAGTTAGGCTGGTTTTGATGCACCCCAAGCTGCAGTTTTCCCTCTTGGCTATGAGGACACACTGCAGACTCGTACTGAGTCTGCTGTGACCAACACCTCCATATCTCTTTCTTCAGGGCTGCTCTCCAGCCACTCCTCTCCCAGTTTATACTCGTGCCTGGCATTATTCCATCCTAGGTGAAGGAACCATCATTTCAGATACATATGGACTCCTGTGGTTGAAATCAGAATCAGGCTAGATGTGGGCCACACACCCAGTGTGTACCCCTGCTCCTGGGTTTCTGTGCCTTGTGTGACATCTCTATGGTCTTGGCAGATTTGCAGGAGTTTTGAGGAAACAGTAGGGTTTGGTTTAGGTCAAAAGGCTTGAAATAATGAGGGTTGGTTGTTTTAAAATGGTACTTTTATAGAATAAAGTCACTATCACAGACTTAATCCTATGTGCCTCCATAACTCTGGTCAATAAGAGAGGCAGGTCCATATGCAAGATGTGGGGGTATCTTGCAGGCTATCTTCTTTCTCCAGAACAATTCCACATAGCAGCTGGTCAAATATTCCTGCAAAGTATAGGAAGCTATTTCAGAAATAGACTCAAAAGTGAGACAAGCTCTAATGATTGCTGTTGATCTGCCTGGAAAAGGGTGTTGTGCAGACCAAAAGATAAATATTTCTGAAGTGTTTGTTGGAAGGCTAAATTTTATTTTTGGTTAGTGATATTAATAAAAAATATATACATTTTCTTTTCTGTTCCTCCAAGCCTATTTTTTAATAAAAAACACCAAGTAGAGGTTCATATGATGACTACATACTTAAACAAGTATGGATAGAGTTTGACAGACATAACCAGAAGTGTTTTCATCTCTGTGCCATTTGTCAGCCAAAATTGATGACAAATGATATGGCACTTTCTGTCTATGACTAGTATGCTTTTAATCAGGGAATTTATCTGTATGAATTTCTTCTTCATGAATAGGAGGCCTTGTCTCTAAATTGGGACACACTATGCAGAAAATTTTCATCTAGGAATGCCAAATGTTTCAGAAGCAAGGAGATTAGCACAGAGATTTGGCTCGATACAGCATGCCAAGACAGTGAGGAGAAAATCTTTTAACAATTGAGAATACTTAACTCCTTTGCTGATGCTGCAAACCAGTGTGAAGGCATTGAAACATAGCCTGTTTATTTAGCAGGTGCTATTCACAACAGCAACTGTTGAAAAATATTCTTAGGACAACTCTGCCAAGATTTGGTGTGCCCATGATTTGACACCTCTTCCTTTTCTTCTCTTGCTTCACAACATACCAAATTCTAGGTATTACTTTCTAAAGTGGTATTTCAGTGCTCTTTTTTTTCCTAATTAAAAATGCTAAAAAGGTGGCCTAATGCCAAAAGAAAATGACCAAGAGGCTGAATATGGACATTTCAGAATGTGAAACAGAAATAACATTATTCACAAACATCTATATTAAGCAACAGGGGTAACATAATGCTGCATTCCTAAGTGTTTGCAGAGTGTTTTGAACTACTTGATTAAATAGCACCTTATTAGTGAAAATTATGATTAGTGAGAAGCTTATAACAACAAAGTTCCCTCTTCAAGCACTGCAATAGAAAGAAGAAAAGAGAAGCACATTTTCACATTGGAGTTGCTAAATTAATAAATGATCCTCCACTGAATGGGTACTTGGAAGAATTTTATACTATAGTTCAGGGTGACCAAAAAGAACACACACTTGTTTTATTATTTCTCATTCTTTGTAAAACTTTAAGAGTTTAGTATTTTTCCTCTTAATAAAAGTACTATTTTACAACATGATGAGAGAGATGCTAGAGATGGCAAGCAGGAGCCCTTGGGATCAATACACTCAACTGAGTCTGAGCAATTTAGTTACTCCATTACATTCCATAAAGCAAGCTGGTGCCTTTTCCATCCAGCTATAACATTGATCCATTAGAGAAAGAGGAGACATGGCCCTTCTCATTTATTTATAAGACAGGGCATGCTTATTTGTCTGACATTATCCTTGTCACAGATAACGAGAAACTGAAATAAATCAGGTTTTGTAGCATCACAGAAGAGAAGAAAAAGCTCTTTCAGGTCTAATGATCCATTTTTCTACATTAGGGGCGTACTTTCTAGCATATTCAACCAAATAATTTATTTTATATAATTATACCTGTCCCAAAGCGATGAGTTTTCCACACCACTACTGCTGTTTGGTGTAAGTGCCTGTGTACATACATTCTATAAACATAAGCAACCAATATGATTTAAAGAAGTGTGTTTAGCATTGGCAGAAGTAAACAAATGAAGTGAGAAAGTACTTTAAGTTCTTCAACTCTTACATCTAATTTGCTGTAGTGGATCGACAATATTGGGTGGAGATACTGCATGGCACAGGACTCCTGGTGTCACATAAGCCTATGCCAAGAGCCAAGGAAGTGTTTTCAATGACAGTTGATTATGACCATGAAGGTAATGAGCTGAAAATTACTTATTAATGCCTGGAAAGAGATTCCACATCACACAGTGCAAAAATCACCCTCCAGTGCCCAGCCTGCTCCATCTTTTGTCTACAGACTGCTCTAGACAGAGAGCCTGGCTCAGCACATGCTTATCCTCGTTCCATGCTGGCATAAGCTTGGCTGCACCTCTGAACATAAAGGAGAGAGTGAAGGACCTGAGCAGATTTTTCTGCTCTAGGCCTCTTCTTTAGCAGCACAGATATGGACAGGGCCTCCAAATTCAATTTCAGGGTGTAAGAGAAATGTTAGATGCTTCTGGGAAATTGTGGCAGGGGATTGAAACACCTCATGAGGGTTGATCAGAAGTGATAATTCATGTAGGAATTGACCTGGATGGAGAAAAAGAACAATATGGAAAGAGACATTTGAGAAGGAAGGAGAAGGTTTACAGGAGGAAGTTTTATGGGGAAAGCACAGATAGCATAAGGAAGGATTGAGAGCACGGTACTCTAATTCCCTTCTCTCCCAACAGGTTTCCAGACATCTGACACTAGCAATTTCTTTCATAGTGCGAATGATTTTGTGGCACGGGATCTGGTGACAGCTGGTGCCTGTTTGTAAAGCATATCAGACCACTCTGAAGCTACTATCATGTTCTCCATGATCTCCACTTACATTAGTAAAAATTTGCCAATAATTTTGCTGTTAATGTTGCAAAGCTCCACCACATACCATATACAATTAATGAAGAGACAGGCAGGTAAACTCACCTGTCCTAAAACAAGGCACAAGCTGTTCCTTTTGCTTCACTGAAGCTTTAACTCAAATCAGTAATTTAAATACTGACTTTTTTATTTCCTTCTTCATGGGAGATCAGAGCATTAAAGCTCTGACCTTTACTATTTTCCACCAGCTGTCTTATCTCCAATAGGTGATGACTGGGAAATGCAACCAGCTGTATCATTCCCCTGCAGGAAAAAAAAAAGCTAAACCTTACTGCTGAGAGAATCCAAGGCACATTCATGCCCTCCTGAGAGATCACCAGAGGAGCGCAAAACACCTGCCCAACCATGTCCTGAGTGTAAGCATTGCCTCCCAGAAATGCTGCCTTATTTTGGTTTCACTTGGGTGAAGACAATTTCTAAAGGTAAATTTAGGGAAGGCAACTAAGCCTCATTTATTTCTATTCTGAACTTCGTGGCAGCACATTTCTTTTTGCATAAACACATACAGGACTTCACAGGCAGTGTGAAGCTTTCCTTCTTCACACAGCTCTGGTGTAACTTCAACACAAACAACAACATACTTGCTAAAAATACCAAGCAATTACTTTTTTCTGTTAAGCTTGTCAAAAAGAAGAAAAATGGTAACAAATTAAGACCACCATATTTAAAGATTTAGTTCAAGACTGCTAAAATGCAAATATATCAATTAAATATACACTTATTAGAAAAATCTAAATAAGCTCTACAGAGAAAACCCACTGCACCAGATTAATGTGTGACTTCTTATATTTCTTAGTTGAGGCAGAAATAATTGCTGAATAATTTTGTATAACAAAAAACCCCATTGTTGAACTAATTAGAACTTACTTCTAAAAATGTTAAATCTTCCAATTGAAAGCATTATTCAAAGGGTTCGTACAAACTCGGCAGCTAGGCACTGTTTAAACACTTCAAGAAAATGCTCTTTTGGATTATGAAAACCTACATTTCTGTATACTTTAACATAAAAACTCATCCAGTATTTTAGAAACCATGCTTTCGAGAGCAGAGTCCAAGTAGCCCCCGAATGTTGTGAAGCACAACGACCACTGCCTAATTTTAGGTATGTGGTATATCAGTTTTCTTGGAAGTCCTCCTGTGTTTCCATTGACTTTACAGGGAGGCTCAGGCAAGCATGATCCTAACTTAGGCATCCTAGACCCTTTCTATTATTGCTTCTGTGAATCTAGGTCTGTTGGCCTGGAGGCCATATAAAATCGTGTCTGAGAAACAAGAAAACAATTAAGCAAAAGAAAAGAGAAAGAAAAGGCTTTCTAGTTGGCCCCCAAAATGTCAGATTCACCCCAGTGTAATTCTGCTGAAAACAATGGAAGTACACAGGAGCTGAACTTTTCCCACTGTCTTCACAAAACAGTAGGCAGCCTATAAAACAATTGTATCTAATTAAATTATGTCATGGTTCTGCACATTTTCAGTATGGGAAAAGAAATTCTCCGTTTGGGATTGGGTTTTTGTATTTTTACAACCCCTACATAACAGTGCAAATGATTACTTTCTTAATCATTGGATATCCTGTTTCCAACCAGAGATGCTGCTTGGTGTTGGGAGGGTGCAAATCCTGACATGGGAGAAGAAGAAACAAGAATGAACTCTGACAAGAACACAGCCTCAGCATTCAAATTCACTGCTGGAGCAGTCCCTTGGTAATGGTATTTTGTTATAAGCTCATTAAGGGCTAAATTAGGCCTCTTATAATTCAGTTTCTGGTAGCAAGCAATAATAAGAAGTTGTTTTGTAAATGAAGAGCTGACAGAGCTGTAATACCTCTGAGAATATGAGGTGATGGCAACTCTAAAACCAATGATGGAAAAACTTCCCTGTGTGTTCCACAGTGTAAGGGAGGCTCTGCCTTACACCCCCACTAAGGTGATCAGCGTGATGGTGACAGAAATGTGTAGTTACTTGCAGCTATCAGCATCAGGAGATGTGGCTCTGTCATGTCCCAAAAGAGATGCAGAAAAAAAGACTCCTCCTTGCATCAGCTACTCCTCCTTAGCACACCAGCACAACTACCCTGCTGTTACCTCCCCTCCTACTGGAGTGAGATCTCCCAGCAGTTTCTGCAGCAGCTGGTAAGTACCAAGGTACAACCGCAGAGGCCATCAAATAAATGCTATTCTTTGGTTTAAGAGCAAAACACCATGGCCTTATGCAGTGTTTATATGAAAGCAAAATTAATATTCTCATAAAATAACAAGGCAAGTATTCATTACTTTGTTTTTACTCTGCTGACATACAGAGTTTAGCTACAATAAAGGAAAATTTGCCTGATTACCAAAAAAAATTGCTGAGAAACACAGTGCAGTAAACTTGTTCTAGCTCTGCTTTTTCACTTGTTTTTAAAACTGTGCTAGATCATTAGGCCACATGCAGAATAAACAGCATCAAATCATTTGCCAAAGAACAAGACATTGGATTTCCATATGAACAAACATTTACATTTTAAAATGCATACATCTACTTCAGATAGAATCAGATCAGAGATAGGAAAATATTCATTCCTTTGAGTAATGAATCATTCTTGGCACTCTCTTTGGGAGAGCTGTTAAGAATCACTCTCCCGATGGTAACACACAAAGCTGCTGGAATTTTGTAGGCTTTCTACAACTCCATACACAAGAAAAATTAAGAATAGAGCACTCGGCATGAAGTAAGTTTTTGTAACAAGTAATTCTAGGAGTTTTTTTAATTAGGTCAGCCATTGTAGTGTGAAAAAATGTATTCTGTATCCCAGCGCTTGAAGGCAGCACTGAAATTCAGAGGCCTTTGCCCAGGGAGGGTGTTACTGCAGCAGTCTGTTAGCACATCTATAGAGCAGACCCTAGACAAGACATGGGGAAAGAAGAACCAGCTCACATACAAAGTCCTACGTTTCACCCACCCTGCCAGCACACTGCAGCTTATGAGTCACCCAGAAATCCTGTAGACACACAGACAATACAGTCATTTGCCTAAATGCTCTATTAAACGTGTCACAGTCAATGTTGTCTCAACCCAGGAGTCCTAAAAGCATCATAATACTCATAAAACATCTCCCACAAACAACTGCAGTGACCACGGAATCTGCTATTGAGCTCATACTTACAGCATCCACCGGGACAAAGCTCGGTGTTTAACTATTTCTTCACAAACTGCTTCCACATGCTTGTCTGCTCATTGTGCCATTTCTTCCATTGGTTGCTTGTGTTTGACAGCATCTGGACTGCAAAACAATCCTTTTCCCCTGTCTCTTCTGCAAAATCAGCAGGCTGCGGAGGGCTGCGTGACCACTGCTGCAGCTGCGAGGTATCCAAACAGCCCAATGCAGCAGACGCTTTAGCTCCCCCTTCCCAGCGTAGGTTTTTTTTTCTTTCTTTGTGTGTGGAGCTGGTTTGGTGTGTTGGTCTGGGTTTGGTTTTTTTTTTAAAGAGATATGGTCCTGACTAACCTTATAAGTTTTAGGAGCATAATACAAACTGCAGGCATGGGGTAGTCATCAGATGGAGAAGGATTCTAAGACAGAAGACCAAAATAACACATTCTGAAGATATGCTACTCAAGGCATAACATGTACTTGAAGTAAATATTTCCTGTAACGGGTTCAATTTTGTGGTTTGTCCTGTTTAATTTAAATTTACTTCCTGACATTTTCCTGCATTATTTATTCACTTTTTGCATTCCTTTGGGTTTATACAATAGAAATAACAGATTTTCTACCTATTTATTTCATGCTTGAGCTATCCTGCTATGTCAAAGAATGTGTACATTTAAGATGTCTATGATTTGACGAAGTCCCCTCTGAAAACATCTCTCTGTATAGCAGCTTTAGTAAAAACCCTTAGTGTTCTGCTTCTGCCTCTCTCCTTTATCAATGGAATGCCTTAGATTAATTTTGTCAGTGCTGATTACAAGTTCATGTGCTACCAGTAACATCCTGAGTTTGGTTTCTCTTTTCCAAGCTGGCACTGGTAGCTCTTAGCACTTACACATTTTAAAATTTAGCACCTTGTGTGCATCACGTGCATATTCCTAGTCACGTTATCAGCTCTGCATAAAGCAGACCTCAGAAGAATCAAAGATTTAAGAGAATCAAGGATCTCAGATACAACGTTTAACAGAACAAAGATTGGATCATTTAAGGCATTTATAAGATTTTTCATTCTCTCGCTTAAGTAAACCAGGTTGCCCCTCAAGGACAACCAAGAAAACTTACCTTTGAGAGCTTGTCAATCTTGCCAGTGCTGCTGCTTTGAATCCCATGGGTAAGTGCAGAGTGCTGTACCTCTCCATGGTCCAGTAACTCACAGTCAGAAACACAACGTTCCTACCCCTGTCAGTCTTCATTTCACACAGAATCACACAGAATATTAGAGGTTGGCAGGGACCTCTGGAAATTATCTAGTCCAAACCTGCCAAGACAGGTTCACCTAGAGAAGGTCACACAGGAACACATCCAGGTGAGTTTTGATGTTTCCAGAGACGGAGACTCCACCACCTCTTTGGGCAGCCTGTTCCAGTGTTCCATCACCCTCAAAGTGAAGAAGCTCCTCCTCATGTTCCTATGTTCAAGTTTTTGCCTGTTACCTCTTGTCCTGTCACTGGGCACCACTGAAAAGAGGCTGGTGTCATCCTCCTGACACTTACCCTCTAAGTATTTACAAGCATTGATAAGATCTCCCCTCAGTCTCCTCCAAACTAAAAAGACTCAACTCCCTCAGCCTTTCCTCACAAGAGAGATGTTCAAGTCCCCTAATCATTGTCATAGCCCTTCACTGCAGTGTGCCCAGCAGTTCTCTGCCCTTGAACCAGCGAACCCAGAACTGATCACAGTACTCTAGATGTGGCCTCATCAGGGGAGAGTACAGGGGGAGGACAATCTTACTCAATGTGCTTGACACACTCTTTTTGATGCACCCTAGACTACCATTGGCCTTCTTGGCCACAAGCACACTGCTGGCTCATGGTCATCCTGATGTCCACCAAGACTCCTGGGTCTTTTTCCACAGAGCTGCTTTCCTGCAGGTCAGCCTCTAACCTCTACTGATACATGGGATTGTTCCTCCCTAAATGCAGCACCATACACTTGCCCTTGTTGAATTTCATAAAGTTTGTCACAGTTGAACTCTCCAGCCTGCCCAGTTCTCACTGAACAGCAGCACAGCCTTCTGGTATGTCAACTACTCCTCCCAGTTTTGTGTCAAGTAAAATGGTGCACTGAGACAGCACTTCACTAGAGCTTCAGGACTGGCTGAAAGCATGGATTAGGGATTTCTAGGGAGTTTAGTGCTTTTTTCTCTCTGCAGGTCTTGGCTGCACAGAAGATATACTAGAAATAGCCTGTCTACAGGGTAATGCTAGCAGAGGCAGAGAAAACAAATACTGACAGGAAGAAAACACAGTGCTATTGCAGCTTCACACAGACTGAGGAATCCTCCTTACAGAACTGCTGGATGTTACTATGACTGCTGCTTTTGGTTAAAAAACTCTTTTCCTGCCAAGAAGCTGAGGCTGAGTCCTCTCATGTTGAAGGTTAAAGAAACACTGAAGGCAATAAGAGGCACCTGCAGCATTTTATAAAAGGTTATATTAATATTCCAAGTAAAAGAGGACTCTTTTATGTTAAAGTATATCTAATAGTAAGTAAAATTATTTATGTTACCACAAGCAATTTACAAGAGGAGGCCACCATCTTTACATTTAGAGTCCTGACAATGAAAGGTCAAGAGGTACTGAGCATAAGTAAGCAACAAAATCATCCCTACAATATTGCTTTATGTAGTATAGAGATGAAGGAAAACACATTTTTGTGGTCATTACAAAATGTAACTTTACCAAAGTTCAACATGGTCACAGTAAGAAATACTCTCTGAGTTCAAGTAAACAAAAGGACATTGTAACCAAGCAGAGCAGACTATTTTGCCAGGAAAACATGCAGTGCCAGTCTCCAAAACATTGTCCTGCTGGATAAGCTGCTGCAGCACAATGATCTCACACAGCTGTCATGTTGCTCCTAAGTTTAGCTGCTGAAAGCATTGGCTCCAATGCAGTGGCACGCTGAGAATGATGCCTCACTTCCTCAGCAGGGCACGTGTGTCAGCAGCAACTGCCTGAGGCTGTGCTGGCCCTATTGGTCGGTAAGATGGCATCAGCCCTGCTTATCAAGATCATACCCTGATTACAGAATTGGGCCTAAAAGAAAGCTGGAGAGGGACTGTTTACAAGGACATGTAGAGACAGGATAAAGGGAAATGGTTTTAAACTAGAGAAGGGTAGATTTAGATTAGACCTTTATTATGAGGGTGGTGGAACACTGGAGCAGGTTGCCTGGGGAGGTGGTGGAGGCCCCATCCCTGGAGACATTCAAGGTCAGGTTGATGGGGCTCTAAGCAACCTGATCTAGTGGAGGATATCCCTGCTTATTGCAGTGGGGGTTGGACTAGCTGACCTTTATAGGTCCCTTCTAACCCAAGGCATTCTGTGATTCTATTAAAAATATCCATATAGAGGAGTGGGAATGAAGCCATGGATGCCACAGGAAGCTTCGCAAGGATAGGAAGCAATGGGGGATGGGACATTGTAAAGAGAAAGCTTTAAAAGCGTTCTCTTAGGAAGTACTCAAATCCTTTTAAAACAGCAGGCACAAAGAGTCCTCCTTTGAAATTCCCTTCATAGAGTGAAAAAATAGATTGAGAACAGCTAGTGTTATCAGCAATCTTCTTATGGAAGAATGGCAGCTGAGGGCAGTCCTGCGTCTGGAAACGGACTGAAAGAGCAGCTGGGCTCCCTACATGGGAAGCAGGTGAAGGGCAAATTTCCCCTCCAGGGACATTTTAAAGAAAAGGCAAAAATATTTGATTAATGATTTCCCCATCCCAGCTGTGCAAATCAAGTCAAATTAGAAGGCCCATTGCCGCTGCTGAGTTTGGTATGACTGTGATTTGCACTTGCATGGGTGAAGTGCAGCCAGCTACTCCAATGTGTTGCCCACAAGGCTAATGCCTTATAAAGTTCACCCACCTCCTCCTTCAGCCAGAACCATCCTTCTAACTTCTCTACCTCTTTTATTTCACCTCCCTCCTCCCCAGATGGGACAACTCCTCTTATATAACATTCCAGGTATCAACATCCTCTACATGACGACCACGGAGGAAGAGGCAGAAAACCACGTCCCCTGCCACCCCTCCAGCACTCATTGCCATGACATGCAGCGGCTGTGGCAGAGTGGGGAAAACTGGGATGCGAACGAGACACACCAAAATTGGAGGCAACCAAAATCACACACTGTCACTCACCCCTTAAATACACCATTCCACTGCACCATTCCACTGCAGCTGTCCATGGCAAGTAAATGGTTTCATCATCCACGTGCAGCTCATGGTCATGTCTATAATGAGAGGTGCTGAAATCTTCCTCAGCTGGCAATGGATTGCATTTACGTAATGGAATGAGCTCAGAAGTTATGAGGGAGATTTGACTGCTTTAACTTTATGGAAAATCTCTGAAGAGGTGACACAGCCATTATGAGAAATATGAAAAGAAATCAAAATCTTCACCACAGTTAGTTTTCATAGAGAGAGCTCTAACTCCTTGTCAATTTGTTTAATTTTTCTAGGCATTGCAAGATTGCAGTCCTCAGCTGTTGGAGGAAAACCAGTAATAACCTGTTTAATCTGTCTCCCCACCTCAGACTAAAGGGGATAAAACTAAGCTTGGCCATAAAACCTTCCTGCAAAATCCATCTGTTAGTGGTCTGCACTATGTAACGGCAAAGCTTACGTGGGTTCTTTGAAGTCAATGAATGTTCAACAAATAACTAATTAGTGACATTTAAAAACAAGCTGAATTGTTGACAATGTGAATTAATTTCTTTAAATTTCAGTAATAATGAGAGGGCTTTTATTGTATGTGGTTAAATATCTGAGATTGCATTGGTTGGATATTTTAGTAAAAGCATTGTAATGCTTAGGTATCAAATACAGCCCACTCCAGCTGTCCCAAGTAACGCACACATGGTTTAAAGGTGCTGCTGAGAAAAGAAGTTTTAAAAAAAAGAAGATGGGAGAGAGGTGACCTAACTGAAAATTCTCCAGTACTGTGAGTGCCAAGACTCCCAAGTTTTATTCTTTTTTAAGTTAAAATAGTGATTTCTGCATTTTGTAATTGATCATATCTGCAGCAGACCTCTTGTTAAACTTGATAAAAACACAAAAATGTTAAAAATTAACATTTCTAGGCTATGTTCCAGGATAATTATAAGACCATCTTGCCTAGGCTAATAGTGCCATAACAATTAGAATGCCAGCAAGGCCAGGCTTTTTTTTTTTTTTTTNGACCTGGAGTGATTAGTGTGTTGCCAGCCCAAGCTATTAGTGTTAGCACCACCAATGGTGTGGAATTTTATAGTCCTTTGGGAAATTTAATTTAGGCTCAGATTAGCTTGACATGATGCTTTTTCATTAACTATGCTTTTCAACATTGGAATATATGTATGCATATTGTAACTATTCATGGAATCATAAAAAAAAAAGTGTTTTGGTGCATTTGTACCACCAGTTAATGGAAAATTTAACATGTTGTCTGAAAGGTAGAAAGAGTCATGAAAAGACTGGATTATCAAGAAAGTATTCCAAGCAGGGAAATTAAAACAATGATGAGATGTATTCACCCTCTGACTAAAACGTAAGTCCCAGCTCTGTCATGCTGCCCGTGGCTGCAGCCCAAGGCATGCAGCCTGTCCAGAGCTGTGCAGACTGACTGACCTCATTTGCTCAAGGCAGTAGATGTATTAACTACTGCAGTGCACTGCAACCCTCTCTGCTTCCTTGAGGCAGGAAGGGAATAGCTGAGGTAAAGAGCTATCTTTGACACCAACTCCTCAAATGTAGGACAAATGAAAAATTCAAATTTTTCCATGATTAAGATTGGCAACCCTGATGGAGGGGCAAAACTTTACATTAAGGACAAAAAGTCTGTGGAAAATGCACCAGCACAGACCTCATATCAGGCTTTCCCATGAGGTGGGACCATGAAGAAACAGCTTTGTAGAAGCAAATATTTACAGGAGGCTGAAGCCATGTTGTAGCAGGTAGCTGAGCTGTAGTGCTCAGGCTGTCAGTGTAAGACACAGAATTGCACCTACACTGCTTCTTGGGAATACTCTAGGGTTCATATATACATATATATGCACTCCTGTGTCTCTCAGGCAGATTGCCTGGGGGATTTGTCTGACAGTTGTTCCTGGGTCTCCTCTATCAGCACTGCGCTGCGTTTCTAGCTACTCCACTAGAATATGAAACTTTAAGGCTGGTACAACATCAGCTACTGACTTTTTGATAATGCTCACTCTTTATTATAAACTGATGTGGTTGCAAGGTAGAGGTGAGCAGAAGTTATATTGTTAACCTGATCATCCCTGTAAATACATATTCCCTTCATGTCTGTGCATTTTGTTAGTCATTCTTCTGTGTCTAACTGGAATCTTCTGGAAGCCGAAACCAAAAACTGGAGGAGGTGTTGCTGGGTGGCTGGGAGGTATATTATTCAATATGTCAGAAATCATGATGTAAATCTCAAATAGTGATGCTGTTCTATTAGACAACTAGGATAAAATATCGAAAGTTTTGGTGGTAGATAATGATTTTTTTTTTTCCCAGCATTATTTTAAGTGACTTCAGTTTAATTAATACTCTCAGATTCCGTTTTTTTGACATCACTGGGTTCAGATCCACTTTAGCACAACATTGCATCTTTCAGGCTTGCCAGTTCCTCATCCAAGACCTCCACCAGACCTAATGGAATGTGCATTTTGGTGGACTTATGTGTTACACTCACATGGGACATTGAAGCAGACAGCTCAATTTTCCTGTGCTCTGAACCAAAAGCTATTTAGCTGTGATTAGCACAATCGTGATCCCAAGCTATTAAGCTCTGCTGAGAGGCAAAAGTATATTAGCTTGGGCTGGATGCCACATAAACACTTGGAGCAGGGAAAGACTGAGCTCATGTTGGTCTGCAAAAAATCTTGTAGCCATATCCATTGCCTACATACATGGATCTATTTCTAATTAAATTGGGCATATTATACCAGTTTGGGGGGATTAGTCAATACACTTGAAATCAGCCCATTTAGAGGGACGTAGACAGTATGGAGTAATGGTCCAACCTTATGAAATTCAAGGACAAGCTCAAAGTCGTGCTGCTGCAAAAGAAGAGCCTCTGGCACTAGCACAGTCTGATTATTCCTGTCTGGGGACAGCTTTATGGAGAAGGCACTGGGAGTTGGTGTGCAGCAAACTGAGCATGAGCCAGCAGTGACCCTGTCAGTATGGAATCATAGAATCCTTCTGGTTGGAAGAGACCTTTAAGATTATCAAGTCCAACCATTAACCCAGCAGTGCTGTAAAAAAACAGAATTCCCTCAAACAGAACAATGTTGTCAGGATAGACAACTATTGTCTCTGCCAGCCAAAAATGGGTCACGAAGTCTTATGTGGTACCTCAACCGTTTTCCCTGCAACAATATTTTTCAGGGTTATATGCATCAAATCATTATCAAAAGCATCTGGGTGGCCAAAGTTGTACTGTCCCTTCTGTGCCAGGTCACTACGAAGACATGTACCTAAGCATCACATCTACATGGCATTTAAATACCTCCAGGGATGGTGACTCCACTACTTCACTGGGCAGCCTGTTCCAATGCTTGACAACCCTTTCAGTGAAGAATTTTTTTCCTAATGTCCAAGCTAAACCTCCCCTGGTGCCACTTGAGGCCGTTTCTTCTTCTCCTATCACTTATTACATGGGAGCACAGACCAAGTCTACAACCTCCTTTCAGGTAGTTGTAGACAGTAGTAAGGCCTCCCCGAGCCTCCTTTTCTCTCCTTGGCTGAACAACACCAGTTCCCTCAGCAGATCCTCGTAAGACTTGCTCTTTAGACCCTTCACCAGCTTTGTTGCCCTCCTTTGGACATGCTCTAACACGTCAATGTCTTCCTTGTAGTGAGGGGTCCAAACTGAACAGACTTCAAGGTGTATCCTCACCAGTGCTGAGTACAGGGGGACAATCACTTCTCTAATCCTTCTGGCCACACTTCTTCTGATACCAGCCAGGATGATGTTGGCCTTTTTGGCCACCTGGGCACACTGCAGGTTCATATGTAGCCACCGTTGACCAGTACCTCAGGTCCCTTTTTGCCAGGCAGTTTTCCAACCACTCTTCCCCAAGCCTGTAGCATTGCATGGGGTTGCTGTGACCCAGTTGCAAGATCCAGCACGTGGCTTTCTTGAACCTTATACCATTGGCCTTAGCCCAATCATCCATGCTGTCTAGATTCCTCCCTATCCTCAAGCAGATCAACACTTCAACCAAACTTGGTGTCATCTGCAAACTTTCTGAGGGTGTACTTGATCTCCTCATCCAGACCATTGATAAAAATATTAAACAGAACTGGCCTCAATGCTGAACCCTGGGGAACACCACTTATGACTGGCCACCAACTGTATTTCACTCCATTCACCACAACTCTTTG